>JAKCPI010008648.1:0-32023 GCA_023213315.1 Euborellia annulipes | reverse complement strand
AAAAATAAACTCACCAAATGGCAACTCGAAATAACGTTGAGTTCATCTGAATCATCGACAAGAAGCCTCTGCGAACGAATTCTGAAAATAAAAAAATTAATAATCACTTTTTAAAAGTATTATATTCGAAAATTTTATGTCATTATGCAAATAGATATTCAATTTAATTATTATTTTCCCTAATTTGAAGATATAAATTGCCAAAATGTTTATGCATTGCACAAGTTTAAGATCTTATTTCTTACTGAATATAAAGTTAACAAAATATTCTGACGAATTCTGAACAAGTTTGAGAAAATAATAAGTAAATTGAAATATGGTGGAGATTACTAAAAAAATACTCTCTCTATTTTGCATATAAGGGTGAGAGAAATTAATATTTGGTTTGACATTAGAAAGAATCGAATTTTATTAAAAGAAAAAAAATTATAAATTTTTTTTTTTTTACAATAAAACACAAATATTAATTAGCCCTTTAATCCTAATATTCGAATATTTATATTTCCAGAATAATAATTTGACTCAACTTGTTATTTGGGCTAAATTAAAAAAAATTAAAAATCAAAAATTCAATTTTATGTAATAGAAAAAAAAATCTGGTGTGTCTGGTCGCACAGTACACAACTTTCTCTTACCCTTGGTAAGAGAAAGTTGTGAACTGTGCTTGTTACACCAGATTTTTTGTGTCGATATATTATATAAACATTTATATGCCCCCGGCTCTGGCGTAGTAGGTAGCGTGCCTACCTCCTATTCCAAACATCGCGGGTTCGGACCCAGGCAGTCCGATGATTATATTTAAGCCATTTGGTTACCAGATGGCTTAAATAGAAATGCCTGAACCCCAAATTGATATATTAATTACAACGGTTATCGTCAAAGTCTTATATGGCCTAAGTTGCGGAAAAGACTGTGTGAATGTGTGTGTGAGTGTGAGTGAATTGTGACCGTCCACATGAAAAGGTACCAAATCTTAACTGGGCTAAATAATGAGAAAAGGGACCAAACGTGTGATCTGTACAGAAAGAATAAAAACTCAACTTTGACCCGGGTGAAGATTTGGTACCTTTTCATGTGGATGGTCACAAATAGCTTTTAATTTTGGAGAGGAGGTGCGTGTGTGTGTTTTATTCTCACTAATCGCAATAGAAGAGAAGCAGGGAGATGAATTCAATCGACTAGCTTCTTGGTCATAGTTATAAAAAAAGTAAGTATATTGTATATCTCTTCTGAAATAAATAAATATTTATTTATTAATTTTTATCCTCTTCTCTCATCATATTTTAAATATTCAATAAAGATTATTTTATCAAACAAGTGTTTTAATTAATATATTTTTTATTTTGTAGACGAGACAATCCTAATTATTCAGGCTTGCAGTTTCTTTCGTCGTCCCAAGGTGTAGGTGGGTTGTTAAATTAAAACGATTATTCTATTTTAATTATTTTAATTTCTCTCCTTTCAGGTCAAGTGGAATTGCAATCTTTATCACTTTCAAAATTATCGCATTTCATTATGAAGCCCTACAACCCACCTACATACACCTTGGGACGACGAAAGAAACTGCAAGCCTGAATAATTAGGTGTTTTAATTTCCCATAGTCCTTTTTCATATTTAAATATAATATATTAGTAAGATTATCGGGTATTTTGCTTTGCTTCAAATAGGGAATTAATATTATTTAAATTATAATTTTTAATTCAATTCATTCAGATAATAGATAATTAAAAAATAATTTTTTTTAGATTTATTTCTAATTTGAAAAATATAATAATTGTTTTTTGTCCAAATTTCTTAAGGGTTTGTTTCTTTTTGATAATTTGTAAAAATGATTGAACAATTTTCCCCCCCACAAACACCCCCCATTATAAAAACAAAAAATTTTTTTTTTTTTAAAAGAAAAAGTAATTATTTTATATAAAAAAATTATTTTTTAATAATATATTACAAATTAATCAGGAAAAATTATAATTTAAATTTTTTTCTGTGAAGCAAAGGAAAATTCCCGATAAACCCACACCACAAAAAATGAATAAAAAGAAAAAGTTATAACAAGAACTCATCCTATTCATTTCGATCGATCAAAATTAAATAAAAAAAAAATCAATTTTTTTCCCTCAATCAAACATTATATAAAGTACAAGTACAAAAGCCCGCCCAAGGCACCCCCCCCCCCGCCAGGACCCCTTTGCTCGACTTCGGCGAAAATTTTAAAGTTTTAAATTTCCATCTTTGACTCAACTTCCTTTTATTCTGGCCAATTAGCACCCTGATAAACACCCTAATATTATACAAATTAAAAAAAAAATCAAACTTATTACTACATACTACAATACGGCTGACGAGAGATAAAAGTTTAAGAAAGCAACCCTCCTATTAATTTCTATAAGCTTAATATGGAAAGCAGATAATGTTTTTAAAGAAATATTTTTCAATGTTAGAATGTTCCCAGAGAATTTATAAAAACTGTTGAAGAGAGAGGGGGATTTTTTTATAAATTTAAATGATATTCAAATATTATAAAATGAGGGGGTTGTTATACTCGAGATATTAAAATAGAGAGAGTCCCAGGAAAATGAAATTATTATTTGTGAAATGAAATTATAAGATGAAAAAATTTGATTGTCAGAACTCACCTTTTGCAGAGAGGGAGGCTCGAAGTGCGCAAAGACAGGGATACTCAAAAGACAAGGTCGATGATGAAGGGAGAAGTCGACCTCTGGCAATAGACACCCCTGTAAAAAATAAAAATTATTATTTTTTCTTATTAAATATGGTTCGTCTGTTTGTTTGTAGAAAGAGAGAGTTTAGAAAAAAATAAAAAATGATAATAATATTTTAATTAGAAGGGAAAACGTACACACCTTACAACCCTCTGTTAACATTATTAAAAATAATAATATAGTTTTAAAACGAAATGTTAATCACAGTTATAATTTATATCATTGACGAGAGATAAAAGTTTAAGAATTTATATTTTCAATTATTAGCTAAATTCTCTTCAATAGGGGTGGAGGGTGAGGAGGGAGAGAAAGTAATCAATTTCCTTAAATGTAACAAATTTTACAAAAAATATAATTTTGTATTAGTAAAATATTTTAAATTTCTTTTTTAAATAAAAATACTATTTTATTTATCAGAAGCGGTGATTTACAGCCCTTCTGATAAAATCACCCTTCCACTTGGGTGCACGGATTCATTATATCTAAAAAATTGGATTATTTTATATACCCTAAGTAATATATTTTAAGACAGGAAAAAAAAAGAAAATAGAAATTTAATTCCTTATCAAAATGAAATATTAATATATTCATTACCTTAATAAAAAGATGACCAGACGAGGAGTAAATGAATTTGGGGGATGAACGTCTTATTTGCACAAATAACAACACACGAGAGAGAGAGCAAGTAATCCACTCCACGTAATGACTCGTGTCTCGTCTCGAATACAATTGACAGACAGCCTGACAGATAGGCAGCTAGCAAGCAGACTTAGATCGCATTGCTCTCTGAGCACACAAAAATTATCTATTTATAAAAATTCGATTTACTTGCAAACTAACGGGTTTTTATTCCGTTGGGAAAAAATTCGAAATTAAATAACTATTAATTTAAGTCTTAATTAATTCACCCCTAAAACTTACCACCAATTAAATCAAATATTTCTAAGCATTCTTTTTTTTGTATTTATTTATTTATTAGATATTCGAAAATAATTTTTTTTTACCGCTTTTTAAACGAAATCGATCGTTTCGTATACCCTATGTTGCAAATTCAATGCGTTTGTGGGACCCCTTTTATTTGTTGATTGGAACAAGATTAGGGGTTGTGAGCAGCAAATTTTAAACTTTCAGAAAACCATACCTATAGCTAAGAACCACATTAATGTACACCCCTTATCAACCCTAATGAATCACCCACAAAAGGATAATTTTATAAATATATGTTAAGAAAGAAAATACAAAAATAAAATGTTAACCCTTTATGAAAATGAAATATGCAAATTATAAATACCTTTTAATTGGAGTGAGATGAGGGGTGTGTGTCCTTTTATTCTCACTAATAGAATCGCAATGGAAGAAAAGATTTTTGCACAGAGATGGCTCCTTCCTCGAGATGAATTCAACTTAAAAGACCTGCTTTCTTGTATGTAGGTTTACTTTTTTAAAAATAATCTGCAATTGCGTATGTGTTGTTTATTTTATTATAATGATGAATAATGATGACGAACATGGATGTTTTTTCTAAGGTCTCTCTTCTGAAACAAAGAAATATTTAGCTATTAATTTTTATCCTATTCAATAAAGATTATTTTATTAAATCATTGTTTTATTTATCCCTTAATCCTTTCACAAATATTCTTTTTAATTCTAATCCTAATATTCGAACATAATCAGAATAATAATTTGACTCAACTTATGAAAATGTTATTTGGGCTAAATTTAAAAAAATTAAAAATCAAAAATTCAATTTTATGTAATAGAAAAAAATCTGGTGTGTCTGGTCGCACAGTACACAACTTTCTCTTACCCTTGGTAAGAGAAATTTGTGATTTTAAAAACTAATTTGACATAGCTTTAGAAGGCGCGATAATATAGAAATTTAATAGAAATTATTTTTTTCTCAGTGTCAGATATAATTAATTGAGTAAAAAGTTATAATAAATTTCCCTGATATTTCCATGATAATTCCCGGTCCCATTAAATTCCCTGATAATTCCAGGTTTTTAAGGTTTTTCAGGTCTGTAGCCACCCTGAATTAACATACACATATAGGTAAGAGAAAGTAAAAAAAAAAGAAACCCACCTATTCAAAAAAACTAACTGGTGGAAACCGAATCAAAAAAGAGAGAGAGGGAGACTTTTGTAGATTTAAATTATAATAAAATATAAAATGGGGTTTTTTTTTTATACGCGATATTTTAAAAAAGAAAGAATGACCTTTCCCAGTAAAATGAAATTGAGAAAATTTGATTGTCAGGACTTACCCAGTGCAGAGAAAGAGCCCTGAGACGTTGATGCTCAAACGACAAGGAAGATGATGAAGTGAGAAGTCGACCTCTAGCAATAACCACCTCTGTAAAAGATAAAAATTATTATTACTTTTTTTCTTACTAAATATGATTCGTATGTTTGTGTGTGTGTGGGGGGGGGGGGGGGGGTGTATGTGTCAACAAGGAGAAAGAGAATTAAGAAAAAAATATAAAAATAAAATGAAAATTGAAACATACAAATAATAAATACCTTTTAAGAGCGAGATGTGGTGTGTGTGACATTTTATTCTCACTAATATCATCGCCATAGTAGAGATGCAGATCAGTTCACAATTAAAAAAAAAAATTGCGTGTGTGCTGTTTCTGTGATCATAAGGATGACTCAAATGGATTTTTTTCCTAAAAGCTCCTTCTTCTGAAACAAAATAAAAATATTTATTTATTAATATTATTTTTTATCTTCTTGTATTACCATATTTTACAATAAAGAATAATTTATCAAATGATTGTTTTATTTATCCCTTAATCCTTTTTCCAAATATTCTTTTTAACTACAGTATATAGGAATATTTTATTCAAAGCTCCTTAAAAAGGATTTCTTATTAATAAATTTCAAAGCAGGAGGCAATATTTGTTTGATTATCTGGTATAGTTAAATTATAGTCCTATCTTTACTCTCACACCCCCTATAAGCTGTCTATCAAAAAAAAAGTTTATCCCTTTCACGTTTGTAAATTTTCCAATTCTATTGCGTAAAGAAAGTAAAAAGATAAAAAACATATAACAAGTATTTAATTTAAATACAAAATGTAGGTCCGGTTACACATTTGTCGATTTACTCAACATCCCTATTTACCATACACTCCTTATTTAATTATATAGATCTGATTTCAAAAGATAAAATTTTAGAGGAAGATTTCTATAAATCGACTAGCACCCCTCAAAGTGCTTTCTCACTACGAGGGCCGCAGACTGAGGAGGGCAGGCGGGCTATGTCCCCGGGGCCCGCGCTCTTTGCTCTCGAATCTCAAAATTTCTAATAAAAAATAATTTTCATGGTTGAAATTTCAATTTCAATTTTTTCCCGGCCCCTTTAAGCTCAAATCTTAAAATTATATGAACGATCAATGATCACGCTGGAAGTATTTTCTAATATGAACTGAAAATATTTAACAAGACATGTGAGTGTTTTTTATTGATGAGGCCAAACATCCCATGGCCCCCGGGAATCGAACCCAGGATCTCCGCCTTTCCGGGGCATAGGCGTGCTATCCATTGCACCAGGCCACCGGACCCTCGACCTACGACCTGAAACTGAAAACGTGGCTAAATTGGGAAATTTTACTCCGCGTCGCACGTTAGATGTTAAATATTAAATTTAAATTATTTTTAAAAGACTTAAAAAGGCCATACACCCTTAAAATCATCCCTTGTTGAATAAATAGCTAAGGAGTATGCAATATCTTTAAACAGTTAAATTCTGTAAAAAAAGAAAATCGAGTAATTGAAATTTCTTTTGATAACTCCGACACCCTGTATTTCATTTTATTTAGATAATTTTCGAGATCTATTCACTTAAATAAGATATTAATATTCAATAATACCTCAATTCGGATTTGACTAAACATACTCACACAATTGTTAAATATAATTTTATATAATCGTTGATGTCAAATAATAGTGAAATTAAAAATATGAACAGATTTATGCAGAGGAACTTTGACAGATGATACAATTTAATCTATCTCTCTTTAGAATTAGAATTCAAGGCGCATGTCATTATTCTATCCTAATTAGCCCACGGGATATTATTTAAACCCCTAGCACAAGGGGGGGGGATACTATACCACTGTGCTAAGGCCCAAGAACGAGAATGAATTTAAGCATTCAGATGCTTTAAACATAATTAAAATTAGGGTGCTGAGTCAAAAGAGAGAGAGAGAGAGAGATTTTAAAAGAGAGAGAGACCTTACAAGAAAATGTAATTAATATTTGAGATATGGCCTAATAAGTTGAAAAAACTTGATTGTCATGACTTACTAAATACAGAGAGAGAGAGAGAGAGAGAGTGGCCTCGAAGTGAGCTGAGATGGGGATGCTATGCTCGAGCGAGAAGGTCGATGATGAAGGGAGAAGTGGACCTCTAGCGATAGTCACCCCTGTAAAAAATAAAAATTATTATTTTTTCTTATTATATAGAGATATTATTATTCGTGTGTGTGTAAGTTTATACAAAAATATAAAATAATAAAATTGATAAACGATTTTTTACCCTTATTTTTAAGGAAAAATATTAATGATATTAAAGATGTACACCCTTTTACACCCTCTGGTTTCTATTTTTTAGACAAAGGATAATTTTATAAATATGTTTTAAGAAAGAAATATAAAAATAATGTTAACCCTTTCTTCAAGAGAAATATGCAAATTATAAATACCTTTTAATTGTGGAGAGAGGAGGTGTGTGTGACGTTTTATTCTCGCTAATAGAATCGCACTGGAGAAGAGGCGCTTTGCAGAGAGTTCAATCGACTGGCCCCTTGGCCCCCTTCACGCAGATGGATTTGCTCTCTTCTGAAACAAAGAAATATTTATTTTTTTTTTTTGTTTTATCCTCTTCTATCATCATATTTTAAATATTCAATAAAGATTATTTTATTAAATAATTGTTTTATTTGCCAATAATCCTTTCTTTTCCCATGTTTAAATATAAAAGTATATTAGTATGATTATCGGGTATTTAGCTTAGCTTCAAATGGGGAATTAATACAATTTAAATTATAATTTTTACCTCAATTCATTCAGATAACGGATTATTAAAAAATAATTTTTTTTTTTAAATTAAGTAGCCTGCTTGATTTGTTTCTATTTTGAAAGGTATAATTCGTTTTTGTCCAATTTTCTTAAGGGTTTGTTTCTTTTTGATAATTTTTTTTTATTTTAACAAATCTTTCTATTTAAAAAAAAAAAAATTGAGTGATTTTTATGGAAAATTTTATAGAAATACCACCCCTATTATTACACTACATTACCGATCGAAGAGAAAAATATTTTTTATTAGATTAGACAGAAAGTAATATACAAAGAAATCAAGTACGTAGCTAGTAAAAAAAAAAATTATTTAAAAAAAAATTTTTTTATATACTGTAAATACAAAAATCTACACGATCAAACTTTTATACGTTTACTAATTTTCGAAAATTTTCATTAATTATTTTTTAATCTTCTTATAATTAATTTTATATATATTAATTTGAAACAAGATTTGACAAGACAACAACATTTTCCTTTCAATTTCATCATTTCTTAATTTTTTTTCTTAAGATTGAATTTTTTTATTATTTTACTTCCCTACCCCCCCCCCCCAAAAAAAAAAAAAATATTTAATATATTATCTGAATGAATTGAAGTAAAAATTCTAATTTTAATTATAATATTTCAAAAGGAGACGACAAACAAACCCATAGCACGGAAAATGAATAATGACAAAAATATAGAAAAAATTCAAACGGGAACGAATCCTATTTCGATCGATCATGGCGTAAAAACAAATTAAAAAAAAAATTCTTCCGAATTGATGAAACATAGAATTAAAGGAGGCGAGTGGAGAAACTGTTTAAGAAAAGAATCCATTCAGACAGTGAAAAAAAATTCCACCTCTGAAAATCTCACTTATTTACTATACGATTGACGAGAGATAAAAGTTTAAGAATTTCTATATTCATTTATTTAATAATAATTTCTCATTAAATATCATAGGTAGGAGAACAAAATTCTCAGTTAGAAGGGTGGAGGGTGACAAGGGATAGAAAGTAATATATTTGCTTAAAAGAAAAAAATAAAAAAAATAATAATAATAATTTTCTATTAAAATTTAGTTTTTGAAGAAAAATACTATTTTGTTTATTAGAAGGGGTGATTTACACCCTTTATCACCCGCCACCTGGGGTACACGACTTCATCATAGCGTTGTATTTAAAAATTGGATAATTTTATAAGTTTATTTTAAGAGAGAAAAAAAAAAATTGAAAATAGAAATTTAATTCATTATGCAAATGAGATATGAAATGATTCCTTACCGTAATAATTAAGATGACCAGGCGGGGAGTAACGAGTTTGGGGGATGAACGTCTTATTTGCACACACAATATAAAAGAAACAAAACACACGAGAGAGATTGAGAGAGAGGATCCCAAACGACTGACTCTTGGCCCAACTCGAAATCAACTGACAGACAGGCAACCAACAAGCAAACAGGCATCGATCGATAGAGAAATAGCATTCCTCTCGGAGCACCCAAGAATAAAAATTATCAAATAAGTTCTCTATTTATAAAAATTCTTATCGCTTGCAAACTAACGGGGTTTTATTCTGTTGGGAATAAATTCGAAATTAAATAACTATTAAAAGACTCCCTTTATTTAACCACCCTTAAAACTCACCCCTAATAAAATAAAATACTTTCAAGTGTTATTTTTTGTATTTATTTATTCATTAGGGATAAATTCGAAGTGAAATAATTTTTAAAAAACTCCCTTTATTTAACCACCCTTAAAACTCACCCCTAATAAAATAAAATACTTCCAAGTGTTATTTTTTGTATTTATTTATTTATTAGGGATAAATTCGAAGTGAAATAATTTTTAAAAGACTCCCTTTATTTACCCATCCTTAAAACTCACCCCTAATAAAATAAAATACTTCCAAGTGTTATTTTTTGTATTTATTTATTTATTAGGGATAAATTCGAAGTGAAATAATTTTTAAAAGACTCCCTTTATTTACCCATCCTTAAAACTCACCCCTAATAAAATAAAATACTTCCAAGTGTTATTTTTTGTATTTATTTATTTATTAGGGATAAATTCGAAGTGAAATAATTTTTAAAAGAGTCCCTTTATTTACTCATCCTTAAAACTAACCCCTAGTAAAATAAAATACTTTCAGTTTTTTTTTCTCTTACCTATGTATATATTAATATATATAAGAGAAAATATTGATTCATGCAAAATTCGATGTCGAGATTTGATGGATCTTTACGTTTTGAGGTCCCCTGAATCCAAAAATGATTTTCCGACATGTCTTCTGGGGGGTGGGGGTGTGTGTGTGTGTGTGTGTGTTCAATTTTAAGCATGAAGGAATTGAGCTACGAGGTTGAAATTTTATATTTAAGTTAAACACCCCCGGGACCGGAAAATAAGCTTTTAATCAAAATCCCAAAGAGTACTAGTACTTTACTGATGTACTTTTTCAGTTTTTTTCGATTTTCTCAAAATTCGCTCTAACGATTTTGATTAAAATTCAAAAATCAATTATTTTTTAGATTCTCTTTCAAATGTATATTCTCGTTTTGCTCCAAAATTGTTTGAAGCACACTTTACTCTTGTGCTCATAGAGAAGATAGGAGAAATGGTCATGTAACAATATAAATATTTTCCCATGTTTATAAATTTGACATCTTTATTCTAATATTTGGGGAAACTAAATATATGCGACACAAAATCTGGGACACACAGAACACAACTTTCGATTACCGAAGTAAGAGGTTGTGGTGGCGCAGTCACACCAGATTTTTTTTATCTAGTTTAAATTCTATTTAAATAAGACGAAGGACCGGTTGAACTTCAATCAGAAACACAAATGTACATAATGAAGATCAAGAGAAAAGAAATTTTATGCTATCTCATTGTATTAATTCTCTGTTATTTTTAATTCAGTTCTGAAGAGGCTTAAACCGAACGATTGATCCAACGAACCATTACATATACCTCTAAATAATTTATTATTTACTAACCACCAACATCCGCAACCGACCGAAACCCCTACTCACTCATTAAATTCTATTATTGTTATTAATTCTCCTCCCCAAATGTTTTCTGACTTTATACGAAGTTGCCTTCCCATCAACCTCTACATCGAGCATCCTATTTATAAGAACAAACCCCGGTTAAATTTCCTAATATATTTAATTAGTTAATAGGCCTAATTCAAAAAAAAGACAATCTTGAATTGAGAATTGAAAAAAATTTTCTATTTTATCACGAATCGATTTTAATAAAAGAAAAAAATGAAATTTTATTATTACACTATTAAAAAAATTAAAATACTGTATATAATAGTACTTTTATACCGTTCAATGAAACTTTCCTTCTATTTTAAAAAATTTAAACCAACAACAAGTAAATAGAATCCCGATGCAGAGGCTCAACTGAGCTAGGTAAGTAACATCGTGGAAAGTAGCAAAAATCAAAATATAGGTAAGAGAAAGTAAAAACATGTTTTCAATTTTAAATTGCTTGAAATAAGAATTAAATTAGAAGTCAAATTTTGTCATTCCCATAGAATATATTATTTGAAAAATATAAACTCACCAAATGGCAACTCGAAATAACGTTGAGTTCATCTCGATTAACGACAAGAAGCCTCTGGGAACAAATTCTGAAAATAAAAAAATAAAAAAATTTTTAAAAGTGTTATATTTGAAAATCTTATGTCATTATGCAAATAGATATTCAATTTCATTATTATTTTCCCAAATTTGAAGATATCAATTTTGAAAATGTTTGTGTTAAGTCGGGTTTCCACGAATGCATGTCATGCAAGATTCTCACTTTTTTCTCAAATATTTAGATTTAAAAATTTACTTTAAGAAAATAAATAGTAAATTTAATTTAATAGCGAATTGTTTAAATAATCTAATTAGGAGTGAACCACCCTAATCGTATTGCCAATAATAATTAAATACGTAGAAAGAAAATAGAAGAATTAATCGATAACTACAAGATAAATATTTTTTTTTTAAGATGCAATAATTTTTTCACAAAAGATAGACAAGAAAATTAAAACAGAAGGTAAGGCAGGTAATTAAAATAAAAATATTTTTTATAGAAAATATATGAATTAGAATAAAAGCGAAAAAATTCAAAAAGAAATAATAATGCTTTATAATGAGATTTCAGTTCTAATATCACCCAAAACTATTTTTTGAAATGAAATACCAACACCGATCGAATTAATTCGCCTTGATAGGCTTATATAGAGAGAGACATAGTATTAAAATTTTAAATAATTTTTAAATTTTTTTTTTTTTGGGGGGGGGAGTTTAATTAAAAATACTTTCTCTCTTTTTTACATATAATGGTAAGAGAAATTAATATTTGGTTTGATATTAGAAAGATTCTTTATTAAGAAAAAAAAAAAAAACTATTTTTTTTTCAATAAAATAAAAGTATTAATTAGGTCTACCTTTAAGGTCAGAGGGGGTGAATTGAATTTTGACGATGTGGGGTGAGTTATATAAATATTCATTTTAATATAAATTCCGCAAAGAAAAAGCAATACGTGCGACTTTTGACCCGTTTAAAACTCGACTGAATTTTATTTGTCTCTCTCTATAAAAAGGATCGTAATAAGAAATTACATTTTGGAAAAAAATAAAAAAATAGAATTCTGATCTAATATTATTTAGAGATGGAAAACAAATTAAAAGATGATTTAAAATATTCATTGTTCATACTGAAACATTTCCACCCCCCCCCCCCCACACTAATCAACGCAACCAACCCTTATCGATAAAAAGAATAATCCAATTTCAATTTAATTTTTTTTTAGCTAATGGAAAAATTTTGATAATAAATTTTAGATTAAAAAACTCGAAATAGAAATATATGATTTAAAATTTTATTAAGATCCCAAAATAAAATATAAACTTCTTTCAACAGTCAGAAATTAGTAAAAAAGAAACAAAAAAATTTTCAAGTTAAATTTTGTGAAAAAAATATTAAAAGAATTTCGATTCTAAAATAACACCCAAAACTCCAATTCCCAGTGGCGTAGCGAAAGGGGGGCAAGGGGGGTCATGATGCCCCGGGCGCTACTCACAAAGGGGCGCCAAATGGTCCGCAAAACAAAAAATAATTTTAATGTCTGGGAAAAAAATTTTCCGCGCGACGGGAAAATTTGGTTCCGCAAAAAAAATAAAATTTTTCCGCAGGAAGGGGAAAAAATTCCGCAAAATTTAGCCTCCCTAAAAAAATTTAAAATTATTTTAACAGCAGGGCAAAAAATTTTCCGCAGGCAGGAAAATTTTTAGTTCGCCCCCCCCCGGAAAATTTCTATATACGCCCCTGTATAATTTTATATGGTTTTCGAATGGGGGGGGGGGGCGCTAAAAAGATATTGTGCCCCGGGCGCGAGTTAAGCTCACTACGCCACTGCCAATTCCCACCTTCCAATTCAGGGCCAGATCTAGGGGGGGGGCAGAGGGTGCACGTGCCCCGGGCGGCAGATATTAGGGGGGCGGCAATCCAAGAAAGATAAAAATTTTTGGTTACTCAGGTGGCAAAAATTTAGCGTCTAAAAAAAAAAAAAAAAAAAAGGAAAAATATTTTTTCCGGAATGGAAAAAATTTTGGTTCCGCGCAAGAGGAAATGTTCCGCGAGCGGCACACGAAAAAAATTTTTGGTTCCGCGAAAAAAAAAAAATTTCGCAGAAAAATTTTTGAGATCAAGGAAAATTTTAAGGAGGGGGCGGCAAATAAAATTTTGCCCCCCCCCCTATAAAATCTCCTAATTCCGGCCCTGTTCCAATTAGAATAGTAGCCAGGGACATACCCCGAAATTCCGAAAAATTATAAATAAAGAGAAATATATATATATAGAGAAACATGGGTGTTAAAATTTTAAATATGATAGAAATTATAAAAAATATTTTATATTCTTTAAAATTTATTATTTGGGGTATGTTGGCGTGGGGTGAGTTAAATAATTATTCATTCACTTTAAAATAAATTCAACATATAAATTGCAAGACGGGCGATTTCTTGAACTGTTTAAAACTCGGCCGAATTTTATTTGTCTCTCTTTATAATAAATCTCATTTTAGAAAAAATAAAATTTTTTTTTACATATATAGGTAAGAGAAAGTAATAGAATTCTAATCTACTATTATTTAGTGATAGAAAAAGAAATTAAAAGATGTATTAAAATAAACATTATCCTTAATTAAACATTTTCACCCCATAATCAACGCAACCCTTAATTTCCTTATTAATAATAAGATTAATACAACATGATTTTTGGGTTAATAATATAATAGGAATCCATTTTAATAAATGTCCGGCAGCCCAGGCCAAGGTGAGAGGAACAACCACCGAGAAAATTAATTAGAAAGAAAGCGACATTAGCATAAATAAATAGTTCAACGGTTCTCAACCTTTTTTGATGTGTGGCCCACTTTTTCAGTAAAAAAATGCTGAGGCCCAGTATATACCATGGGGAACATAAACATTTGCACCCTGGCCAGTTTGAAAGACGCCTATTAGTTAGACAGCCCAATCGACTCACCACTACATATGCAGTGTCTGTGTGAATTTACCTGTGATAGGGTTCTGCGCCTCTTTTATGATAGACCATAAACCAACCCTTTTTAACAATATATAGCGTAGCCTTTTCATATCGGATAAATTAGATCTTAAATTAATAAAATTTCAACTTTTTTTATTAATTTCATCTTGTTATTTGGAAAAAATTAACTTATTTCAAAATTTGAACGAAACTTGTATCCCAATTTTTAATAAAATTTCTCCGATATCTATAGACCTTTATAATAATATCTCGGGCGTTAAAATATTCTTATTAAAAAAAAATATCTAGTGTGACTGTCACACAACTTTCTCTTACCTTCGGTAATCAAAAGTTGTGTATATTTTTTCAATATTTTTTAGGGTATTTATAAATCAATTTTTTTTTTTTAGCTAGAGTAAATTATTATATTTTACTTTCTCTTACCCTATATGAAATATAATTTGGACCATGAACTAACTTGGGGGGAGTGGGAGAGAGGGGGTTGCAAAAACCTCAAAATTTTAGGACTTCTTTCAGTTTTTATTTTGTTTTCTATCTAGGCTAAGTATATTTTGTGCACCAGAGTACAATACACAATTGTAGAGCATTAAATTTGCTAGAATTTCGTTGTTAAAACGAATATGTAGACCCAATATTAACCGAGATACGGCTGATCAAAGTTAGCCCAAGTTCTTCGAAATGTAAAACAAATAAAAACTTTGATGGTCCGAATCTCGGTTAATATTGGGTCTAAATATTCGATTTAATAACCCAATCTTAGCAAATTTAATGCTCTACAACAGCGGTTCCCAACCCGTGGGCCGCGTCCAGCTGATTGGAACTGGGCCGCGGACGTCTTAGAAAAGATAAAAATTATTTATATTTATATAAAATTATATATATACACTGGGCCTCAGCGTTTTTTTTTTTTACTGAAAAAAGTGGGCCGCACATCAAAAATTACGGAAAAAGTGGGCCGCACATCAAAAAAGGTTGGGAACCACTGCTCTACAACTTTGTCATGTATTAAAATTCACAAAATATGTTTAGTTTGCGAGATATAAGCGAAAAACTGAAAAAAGTCCCAAGTATCTCGAAATGAAAAAAAGAAATTTTGATAGGCCGAATCTCGGTTAATATTGGGTCTGAAAATTCGTTTTATCATCCAAATTTTATCCAATTTTATACTCTTTCTAATTTATTATGGTGCACAAAATATGCTTAGCTTACGAGATATAAGCGAAAAACTGAAAAAAAGTACACACATTTTGAGGTTTTTTTTTATTTTCTCCAACCCCTGTAGGCCCTACGAATTAAACAAAAGCAAACATTAAAAGCTAAAAATTGAAATTTAATTTTTTTTTTGGTGTTTAGAAGAGCAATTCGCAAATTTTCTATTTAAAATTTATCTATTGTCCAAAGGGATGGTTTATGGTCTGTCTTAAAAGACCCTCAGAACCCTACCTTAGGTAAATTCACACAGACAGTGCATATGTTGTGGTGAGTCAATTGGGCTGCCTAACTAGTAGGCGACTTTCAAACTGGCCAGGGTGCAAATGTTTATGTTCCCCATGGTAGTAGGGTATAGGGATATAAATGTGTACGTGTATGTGTAAGTAAAATGGGTTGGTACAAAATTACTTTAAAAAAAATGATATTATTGCATTTACTTTGTATTAAGAACAAAAAGCAATTTTAAAAACTATGGGTCAGGTTTGAAAAAAGACAATGCTATTTTTGACCTTGTTTTATGCCTACAAGAGTGTCAAACTGGTTAGTTTTAGCCATAAATCGCCCTAAACCTTCAGTTTATCTCTGTATTTATTTTTCAAGAAAACTAAAGTTGAAAAAGCTCGTTTATTTTTATTAATATAAGCAGAGAGCGGAAAAAAAATTCTCTTATTTTGGGTAAAAAGTCGCCTTAAAAGTCAAATAGTCGGTAAAAAGTCAGTTTTTGGCAAAAAAAAAAAGAAAACTCTTAAAAAGTCGCTGTCAAGTTTAAAAATTAATAATATGAAAAAGTAAAAGAAATACAGCCTTGAAGCACTGTACAATTTATTTTGATAACTCCGACAATTTGTATATAATTTTATTTAAATAATTTTCGAGACCTATTCATTTGAAAAAGATATTGATATTCATGAATACCTCAATTCGGATTTGACTAAACATTAAACTACTCACATATTTATAAAATATAATTTTATATAATCGAATTGAAAAATACGATTGACAAATAATTATGAAATGAAAAAGAAATATGAACAGATTTATGCTGAAGAACTTTGACAGATGAAACAATTAAATATATCTCTATTTGTTCTATTAAGGTTGTTCGGACATTAAAGCACTTCCCTTCATTAAAAGCTAATTTTTTAATATGTTATTAATCACTATCAAATACGTATAAAATAAAATTTTGAAGCAGATCTGACACAGGGTTATCGTGTAATTAATTTTTAAAAAATTGAAATTTAACATGTAGCCTATGGGGAATAACGATGAAACGCACACATACCTCTGCAATAGATACAAAAACAAAAAAACTTACATTTTATTAATTCACTTCCGAGGAATATGTTAAAAATAAAATCAAAAGTTTCTGCCGACCGCTTTTAAAGATATTTTAACAAGAAAGTCAAAAAATTCTCCAAAATGACAGTCGCTAATATTTAAAAATAATGAATTCTCGAGAGTCAGACCAGCCTGGCAACGTCGCATAACTTAAGTGTCTTATCTCTATGTCAGATACATTTTTTTTTCAATTTTACAATATTTTTTCTCGCAAATCGTCCATTGTGTTTAAACTGATTTGCATTAAACATTGTAATATATTAAATAAAATAAAATTGAAGGCGTTTATGATTTAAAATAGATAGTTGATGAATGCAATGTTGCCAGTTCTATATTACGTGAAATACTGCTCAAGTCGAAAGTCATTCATTTATTATTTTTGGTAATTAAATTATTAACTTAATCCAATTATAAACTATGATAGGTCACGACTAAATTATAATAAGGAATTTTGGCATTCAAATTTTTAATTTTATTTAAAAAAAATTTAGATTCTATTATGACTTACGATGTACTATCCGAACAACCTTAATTATGTATTCTGTGAAGTAATTTTAAGCTTCAAAATAATAAATTTCTAGTTTTATTGTAATTTAGAATTAATTTAGTCCCTTGTGAACGAATACAAAGGGAATGCTTAAAGTTTTAGGAAAAAATATGACCTCTATGGTTGAGAACCACCCTAATATGCATATTAAGATAAGAGTAAGTAAAATTAATTGAAATTTTTTTAAATATCCACGTATTTTCACATATGTGCGGTGAGTATTTTTCTCCGAAAACCTTATATATTGATTTGGATACAAATCAATTGAAATAAATAGGGACCGGTTCTAAATGGCCACGATGCCGAAAAAACTAAATATCCTTGGCCCAAAGTGAAAAATTAAAAAAAAGCATATTATATTAAAAAATTTGAAAAAAGTCGGTAAAAAATTCGCTTTTTAAAAAAAAGTCTCTGACAGGCAAAAAAGCGTCAAAAAAAGTCGCAAAGTCGTTTTTGAAAATCTCAAAAAACGTTTCTGGAAGTCTCAAAATTGACAAAAGTCGAAAGTCTTTTCGGCTCTTTAATTATAAGTAATAATTTTTATCTTTCAATAGACGTCCGCGGCCCAGTATCAATCAGCCCGCGACCCACGGGGTTGGGAACCGCTGGTATAGTTTAAGCCCAGGGACGTCATTTGAGGTGGGCAGAGGGGGCATTTGAACCCCCCTCCCCCCCCCAAGGATTTGGAAAAAATAGTGTTAGAACGCTAAAAGATATAAAGAGAAGTTATAGGAATTTTCTTTTGAATTTTATAGCTAAATTTTTTTTATAATCCAGAAAAACAAAATATTCAAAAAAAAAAAGGTACACACCCATTCAAAATAAACTTTTAGAAGCTGAGTCAAAAGAGAGAGAGAGAGAGATTTTAAAAGAGAGAGACCTTACAAGAAAATGTAATTATTATTTGTAATATGACCTAATAAATTGAAAAAATTTGAATGTCAGAACTTACTTAGTACAGAGAGAGAAAGCCTCGAAGTGCGCTGAGATGGGGTGCTCAAACGACAAGTTCGGTGATGAAGGACCTCTAGCGATAGCCACCCCTGTAAAAAAATAAAATTATTATTTTGACGTGACAACGTCTTACAAATCATGTGTCTATAGTGGCATGTTAGAGGGGCATGCACGAAAAAGTTTATTGGCTTGAATAACTCCTCTGTCTTAAGAGGTATAATTATGGGAAATATACGGTTAGAAAGAATGAGTTTTCAGCTAAAGATTTCACCATTTATTTTTTTTCCTATCATTTTATTTTACCGCGCTGCGGTAAATTCTAATTTGAAAGTTTAAACTCCTGTAGATTTTGAATGGCTAATCAGATCAGACTAAATGAGATGTCATTTGGTGCAGAAAGAAAACCTCTAATAGAATAAATAAAAAATCCCGATTAATTAACTCCAAAATTGTTTTTTTTTCTCGAAAAACCTCATTTTTAAGGCAAAAAAATATCGAAAAATAGCCCCTAATTGTGCAACGCATAGCGACTTGACCATAAAAGCTACATTAAATCTAAATATAGTTTTAGAAAGAGTGGTTCAATACCCCGGGGTGTTTTTTTCTTTTTTTTGATATGAGGTCATTTTACCGCATGAGAGCACTCGGCGGGATTTCGTTTTTCGAAATTTTAAACCCCTGTAGATTTTGAATGGCTAATCAGATCAGACTAAATGATATGTCATTTGGTGCAGAAAGAAACCCTCTAATAGAATAAATAAAAAAATCTCTAGTAATTAACTCCAAAATTAATTTTTTTTTCGAAAAACCTCATTTTTTAAGCATATGTCGCCCTTAATGGATAAAAGTTTGTGCACACCTCTCATATATTTTTTCAATGAAAATGTTTGAGCATCTTTATTTATGAAAACAAACTACTAGTAAAAAAAAAAACAAAAACAATACTTTCTCTCTTTATATTTCAATATAGGTAAGAGAAAAAAATATTTTTTGAAGTCAAGCAAAAGACGTTGTCACGTTAAAAAGCCACCGGCTGTGTAGAAGACACAGCCAGCACCTAATTTTTTTCTTAATAAATATGATCCGTGTGTTGTGCGTGTAGAAAGAGAGTTTATACAAAAATAAAAATAATAATATTGATAAACCCTTATTTTTAAGGAAAAATTTTAATGATATTAAAGATGTTCACCCTTTTACACCCTCTGGTTTCTAGTTTTTAGACAAAGGATAATTTTATAAATATGTTTTAAGAAAATATAAAAATCTGGTGTGACAAGCACAGAACACAACTTTCGATTACCGAAAGTAAGAGAAAGTTGTGTGCTGTGCTTGTCACACCAGATTTTTCGTGTCGAGATAGATTTAGTTCCCGACAGTACGGAATTCAGATGTAAAATTTATAAGTATGGGAAAATATTTATATTTTGTTACCATGGCAACCATTTCTCCTATCTTCCCTATGAAATACAAGAGTAAAGTGGTCTTCAGATTTCAATTGCAAAATGAGAATATACATTTTAAAGAGAATCTAAAAATTAATTGATTTTGAATTAAAAAAAAATCGTTGGAGCAAATTTTGAGAAAATCGAAAAAAACTGAAAAAGTACATCAGTAAAGTACTAGTACTCTTTGGCCGATTTTGATTAAAAGCTTATTTTTCCGGTCCCGGGGGTGTATAACTTAAATATAAAATTTCAACCTCGTAGTTCAATTCCTTCATGCTTAAAATTGAACACACACACACCCACCACAGACAGACCATGTCGCGAAAACCACTTTTTTGGATTCAGGGGACCTCAAAACGTGAAGATCCATCAAAATCTCGACATCGAATTTTTGACATGAATCCAATACTTTCTCTCTCTCTCCTCTCTATATATATATATATATATATATATATATACATAGGTAAGAGAAAGTAAAAATAACCCTTTCTTCAAGAGAAATATGCAAATTATAAATACCTTTTAATTGTGGAGAGGGGAGGTGTGTGTGATGTTTTATTCTCACTAATAGAATTGCACTGGAGAAGAGGCACTTTGCAGAGAGATGAGTTCCATCGACTGTCCATTTGGCCCCCTTGACGCAGATGGATTTGCTTTTTTTAAAACCTCTCTTCTGGAACAAAGAAATATTTATTTATTTTTTTATCCTCTTCTATCATATTTTAAATATTCAATAAAGATTATTGGACTAAATAATTGTTTTATTTTCCCGTAATCCTTTCCCTTCTCATGTTTAAATATAAAAGTATATTAGTATGTTTATTGGGTATTTAGCTTAGCTTCAAATGGGAAATTAATACAATTTTAATTAGAATTTTTACCTCACTTCATTCAGATAACGGATTATTAAAAAATATTTTTTTTTTTAATTAACCTACTTGTTTTGTTTCTAATTTGAACGGTATAATTCTTTTTTGTCCAATTTTTTTAAGGGTTTGTTTTTTTTTTTTTGATAAATTTTTTTTTTAACAAATCTTTCTATTAAAAAAAAAAATTGAGTGATTTTTATGGAGAATTTTATAGAAAAGAATAGATGAGAAGAAATAGAAGGGAAATTTTACTTCGTGTCGCACGTTAGATTAAATATTAAATTTAAATTATTTTTAAAAGACTTAAAAATGTCCTTAAAATCATCCCTTGTTGAATAAATAGCTAAGGAGGATGCAATATCTTTAAACACTTAAATTCTGTAAAACTGAAAATCGAGTAATTGAAATTTCTTTTGAAAACTCCGACACCCTGTATTTCATTTTATTTAAATAATTTTCGAGATCTATTCATTTAAATAAGATGTTAATATTCAATACTCAATTCGGATTTGACTAAACATACACATTTTCTTTCTTTCTTTTTTTTTAAAGTGAAACTTTTATTATATCACTACGAATTTTTTGGTTCTTCTATCAGCATGTCGCTTTGTAACGAGGTGACGTAAAAAGCCATGACGCTACAAGTCATGACGTCACAATCCGTGACGACAAAAATAAGAAAGTTGAAATTTAATATATATAATGAATTATAAAAAAATAATTGTGAGATTTAATAATTCAATTTTTAAATTGATAAAATATAATTTTTAAAATAATTTAAAATATTCAAATCTTCAATCTATATGTACTGTATATATATAATCCAGGGGGGGGGGCGAAGCCCTCCTAGTTAGACGTGCCGCCCGCCGAAGGCGGGCGGCGCGGCTAATTACTAAATAAATATTGTTCACAGTTTTTAACATGCGTCTATTGATTTCCTATTTTCCAATTATTAAATTAAAATTAAAAACGCGATTTTAATAACCTTAATTGAATAATTTTTTGAAAATTTTCAGTTAAACGCCTACGATCCGAAAAAAAGTTTCACTTGCATCGTGGTTTCATAAAACCACACAATGTTATTTTTCGGCAATGGCCCTGGGCGTTTGCACCATTTGGCCAGCAAGAAAAACATACACATTTGTTAAATATAATTTTATATAATCGTTGATGTCAAATAATAGTTAAATTAAAAATATGAACAGATTTATGCTGAGGAACTTTGACAGATGATCCAATTTATTCTATCTCTCTTTAGAATTAGAATTCAAGGTGCATGTCATTATTCTATCCTAATTTGCCCACGGGATATTATTTAAACCCCTAGCTCGGCCACTGTGCGATGGCCCAAGAACTAGAATGAATTTAAGCATTCAGATGCTTTAAATATAATTAAAATTGAGGAAGATAGGGTTATTAAAAATCTATCTTTTTTTTATTAGTTCTTTAATGAATTATTTAAGATAATTTTTATCAATAAACGTTTCTAGTCTAGTTTAATGTAAAATTAATTTAGTCCCTTATGGTGGAAATCAAAGGGAATGTTTTAAGAAAATTTTGAAAATATCAAACTTCAAAAGCAATGGGCCACGTGTTCCTGTTTTGCATATAAGTTCATTTTGCAGACTTTATTTTTTTATTATTTTCTTTTTAAGGTCCTTTTCGAAAACTAAGGCCATTTAGACCCCATTCCTATTTATTTCAAATGATTTGTAGTCAAATCAAATGAAATAAACGCAAAATAATTCTCATAACCCGTCACTATATTATGTAAATAATTTCTGAGGGAGCTCGCTGGTGTAGTAGGCTAGGGTGTCGGCTTCTACAAAGAAGATCCCTATCAAACCCTGGGCGTGGGGGATTTTTCATTAATTTTTTTTTTTTTTAAACATTCACACTTTTTTCTCATTCACACTCAATTTAAGACTTTAACCGTTATTATTTCTAATATCTATTGGGGGTCCATGCATTTCTATTTAAGCCATTTGGTATTCAAATGGCTTAAATTAGTTGTGAATTAGATGAAATATTAAAGTGTTTTGATGTTTTGGTTTTTGTTTGTATTTTCTGTAATGTAATTTCTCCCCCCAAATTGCGTTACGTAATACTTGTACGTCCCCTAATGACTTTTACAGGGGTTGAGATATCAATTTGCTTTTGGCGCTAAAGAAGAAACGAGGCATCGATGTTGAGGGTTGGTCGTAAATTAAGAAGGTTTACGCTCCGGGAATTTCAGGGTTTCAACGGAAAAGATAGGTTGCCATGGTAACAAAATATAAATATTTTTCCATACTTATAAATTTGAATGGGCCCCCTAGCGTGCCTACCTCCTATGCCAAACGTCGCGGGTTCGGACCCAGGCAGTCCGATGATTTTATTTAAGCCATTTGGATACCAGATGGCTTAAATAGAAATGCCTGAACCCACAATAGATAATATATATTACAACGGTTATCGTCAAAGTCTTAAATGGCCTAAGTTGCCGAAAAGACTGTGTGAATGTGTGTGTGCGAATGAGAAAAAAGTGTGAATGTTTAAAAAAAAAAAAAAAAAAAAAATTTGAATTCAAATGTTCCGTACTGTCGGAACCTAAATATATGTCGACACAAAAAATCTGGTGTGTTGTGATTAAATTTAAGGATTGTGGGTTTCAAGTGAAACATTTTGAACAAGGATAGTACAGTAGAGTCCCGTTAATCCGAACTAATTGGGACCGAGGGTCGTTCGGATTAACCGGAATCGTAAGCTTGAATTAGTTAATTTTGTAAATAAAGTCGTATTTATAACGTTGTAAACCGTGAAACTTGTCGGTGATATTAAACTCTGTCACGTACCTGTCATATTAAATATACCGCGCCGCCACGCCCGCGCGCTCTGCCAGCCATCCGTCGTATTAACATATGACCACACGTACACACACATGCAATGATACATCTATATATATATACTTACGACACACACCTCAACCAGATCATCTTTGTAATTAATAATTCTAATAAATAATTATAAATACACTAATAATCTTTCATTGATCGAACCTTAAAATATCACATGGTGCCGAAACCCGTTAAATAAAAAATAAAACGTTTTTAAATAAAGTGAAAAGTGTTGAAGAGAAAGAAAATTGTTAACTAAACGGCTTTGAAAAACACCAGACCACAGGAGCATCATGGCCGACGAAGTCTCTGCCAACGGTCTGCGTCCACCAAAACACCTGAATATAAATAGTGAATTAAACATGCAAATGACATGGAAATCATGGATTCAACAGTTTGAATGGTATGCAGTAGCCACAAATCTGGGAAAGAAAAAGCCTGAAGTACAAGTTGCAGTTTTCATGTCAGTAATTGGGCCTGACGCCATAAACATTTTTAACACTTTCAAGCTTACCGATCAAGAAAGCACGGATTTGGTTGTCATCAAAAATAAATTCCAAGAATATTTTGTTCCAAAGTTGAATACAACCTATGAAAGGTATGTTTTTAACAAAACTATCCAAGAGGATAATCAGAGCTTTGAAGAATTTCTAACGTCCTTACGAAACAAAGCGAAAAATTGCTCGTTTGGTACGCTAGAAGAAAGCTTGGTATGCGACAGGGTAGTAATCGGAATTAAAGATGACGATGTAAGAGAAAGACTCTTAGCGGAGGACAAGCTAACGCTAGATAAAGCTGCAAACCTCTGTAGAGCTAGTGAACAAGCCAAGAAACAATTAGTGGATATAAAAGGCAAAGTGACTAAAACAGTTGAGCTTGTCAAAAAGACTCGAGAAAATAAAGATAGAAAAAATAAAGAAGATGATAGCAGAAATTCGAGTTACAATTGCTCCAGGTGTGGAACTAACCATGGACATAAGTCATGTCCAGCTTATGGCAAAACATGCAAAAAGTGCAAAAAAAGAAATCATTTCGCCACATGCTGCAGAATGAAAAAAATTAACGAAGTCGAAACTAAAGAGAATGATCCAGAAGACGATTTGTACGTTTCAACAATCGAATCAAGAAATAGTTACGACTGGTTTCAAGTATTAATTTTACCATATAATCAAAGAGTAAAATTTAAATTGGACACTGAAGCCAATGCAACGTCATCAGTAGAGAAGTTGCAGAAAAAATCCAAATTAAAGATCCACAAATCAAAAACCAAGAGTTTGTTATCATTCTCCAATCATAAACTCACGGTGCTCGGAGAAGTAACAACCGATATAATATTAAAAAAGAATGTCACAAAAACAAAGTTCCTGATCGTCGAAGAAGCAGTACAGCCGATACTCGGTAAAGATTCGTGTGTCGAGTTGAAATTAATTACCCGCAACGACGAAATAGTAATAAATGAAGAAATCTTTGACGGAATAGGATCAATTAAAGGATATGTATATGACATCGATTTAATTGAAGATCCAAAGCTTCCGATATGTCCAGCAAGAAGAATCCCTCATGCCATAAGAGACAAGGTCAAACAAGAGCTAGAAGCAATGGTGCGCAATGGTATCATAAAGCCAGTTAATGAACCCACTCCGGCAGTGTCCCCAATGGTAGTTGTAGAGAAGAATGGCAAGATAAGGATATGTATCGACCCATCAGAGTTAAATAGAAACTTAAAACGGCGACACTACCCACTGAACACTCTAGAAGAAATTGCTACGAGAATTCATAAATCCAAGATATTCACAATTCTAGACTGCAACAAAGGATTTTGGCAATTACCAGTGACACCAAGAACGTCAAAATATTTGACTTTTGCGACACCATTCGGTAGATTTTCATGCTTAAGAATGCCGTTTGGACTCGCTTCAGCCCCGGAAGTCTTCCAGCAAATTATGTGTTCGCTCCTTAGTGAGTTTAAAAATGTCGAGGTCACTATGGACGACATTTTAATACATGCCAAATCGAGAAAAGAACTTGAAGAACTAACACAAAATGTCGTGAATAAACTTGAAAAATCAGGAATCAAGCTAAATAAAGAAAAATGTAAGTTTGCTCAAGAAAAGGTTAAGTTTCTGGGACACATCATAACGTCCGAGGGACTTGAGCCAGATCCAGAGAAAGTAGAGGCTATCAATAAACTGAAAAGGCCTACAAACATAAAAGAGCTCCAGAGATTCTTAGGGATGGTTACGTACTTGAGTAAATTCATAAAAAATTTGTCGCAGAAGACAACCCCCCTACGTGTGCTACTAGAAAAGAAGAACGCATGGACGTGGCACAACGAGCAAGAAGAAGCCTTCAACGAGCTCAAACAAGCCTTACAAAATCCTCCAGTATTGAAGTATTTCAACCCAAACAAACCAGTTGTCCTATCAGTGGATGCGAGCAGTACAGCGTGTGGTGGAGTCTTAAGGCTCAAACAGACAGAACGCGAAATTCGCGACGCTCAGGCTACGCGCGCATTTCGCGGCGAAAGGCGTTTTTGCTAAGCCACACAGGAAGCGCAATCTGGGCGTACGATCCGGTATTGTGTATATGTTTCAACAACCTTTATTTAATGAATTTATAAATATTTTATAAATAAAGTATTATATTACGAAAGAAATAGAATATCATTGCAAAATTAGATTTTATTTAAATCTTATTTTATTAATGATAACTTTGATTAAATATTTTTCGAGGCTTGTAAATTAGAATAAGATAATACTATTCAATTACCTCGATTCGGACTTTTTTACTAATCATAGATTGGCTTCCAACAAAAAACATATTTATTACAGTCTTATTAAATATAAATTATAATATAACTTTAATATTATTTACTTTTATTTAGTTAGAGGCGAAAAAACAAGTGTTTTTAACTCTATAAGTTTTTTTATTTCATTACTCATCTTGATAATTTCGCCTGTTCGCGCGAAAGAGTTGTAAATTTGTACAACTCGAAAAAGCTGTCGCGCGAAAGAGAGCGTTTACGCCGCGTAAGTTCGCCCCCTGTGTGACGGGGATGATACAGTCTTGCCTTATACAACATTTCGCGCCTTTTCGCGGCGTTGAAAAACGCCAAGCGACGCGAATTTCGCGTTCTGTCTGTTTGAGCCTTAAATGCAAGATGATCAGCCGGTAACGTACTCCACAAAATCCCTGACGAAGACACAACAGGCCTACAGCCAACTCGAAAAAGAAACACTCGCAATTCAAGTAGCTTGTAAAAAATTCCATGTTTATATTTGGGGAAACAAAGATCTCACAATAGAGACTGATCACAAGCCTCTCGAAACTATTTTCAAAAAGCCATTAACCGACGCCCCTCCTAGAGTGCAAAGGATAATGTATGACATAATTCCATACAATCCTAGAATTGTATACAAGAAAGGAACTGAGTTGTATCTAGCCGATACGTTGAGTCGTGACTGCGAGCCAACGGAAGTGAAAGAGGAAGATACAGCTAGAATTTGCCTCATAATACCCATGTCAGAAGAAAGAAAGAAAAGAACTGAAAAGAGAAATTTCAAATAGTCTCGAGTTAACAACACTCACTAAAATAATTAAGGAAGGTTGGCCAAACGAAATCAGCCAAGTTCCGGAAATAGTCAAGAAATACTGGACTTTTAAAGAAGAATTGTCAGTATATGACGGCCTTATTTTTAAAGGTTCAAGAATCTTGATACCAAAAACAATGGTACAGCTAATCTTAAAATTCAGTCACTTAGGACATAAAGGAGTCCTGGGAACTCTCCGACTTGCGAGAGATAGTGTATTTTGGCCTAAAATGACCGAAGATATAACAAAATACGTAGCAAATTGCAAGACGTGTGCAAAGAAGCAAAAGGATAATCCTAGTGAACCAATCTTACTTCAAAAATGTCCAGAACGAGCTTGGTCGACAGTAGCGTCTGACTTGTTCCAATATCAAAATAAAAATTATTTGGTCATAGCCGATGCCTACTGGGTTTCTTCGACTTCGCCGAAGTACCTAATATAACTTCAAGATCAGTAATTCATCACTTCAAAAAATGGTTTTCTCTCTTCGGCATACCAGACATCTTAAGAACAGATGAAGGAAGACAATTCTATAGTGAAGAGTTCAAGCAATTTCAAAAGAAGTGGCATTTTGAGCATTTAATCTCAAGCCCACACTTCCCAAGATCAAACGGACTAGCAGAGAGATACGTACAGGAGGCAAAAAATTTAATTGCTAAATGTATCGAAGAAGAAGCTGATATCCAGTTAGCACTCCTGCATCATCGTAATACTCCTAGAGGCCCTTTGGGATCCCCAGTTCAACGTCTAATGAATCGAAGGACGAAAACTCTGCTTCCAACGAGTAGTCGTCTCCTCCTGCCTAAAGTGATAAAGGGAGTTAAGAAGGCACTCGATGGAGAAAAACTGCAAGAGAAGAGAAGAGCCGATATAAAGAAGCGTGAACTCCCACAATTCCAAAGTGGTGATAGCGTTCTTTATAGAAAGAACCACAAAGAATGGTCTCCAGCAAGAGTGATCAACAAGGCGGCAACTCCTCGTGCCGTCATCATAGAAACACCCGACGGAAAAACACTGAAAAGAAACTCCTGGTTCCTTAAGCCTAACAATAATGAAAACAACCAAGCAAGCTCTAACAATAATGAAAACAACCAAGCGAGCAACGAGCCAGAACCAGCCACAACTTCTAATCCAGATACTTGGCCTAAGACAACGCCGGCAGCGCCCGAACCTCCGGAACAATCAATTCCGACAACCAGATGCGGACGAAGAATCATCGCCCCTAGAAAACTTGATTTATGAAAAGAAGGGAGATGTCACGTACCTGTCATATTAAATATACCGCGCCGCCACGCCCGCGCGCTCTGCCAGCCATCCGTCGTATTAACACACGTACACACACATGCAATGATACATCTATATATATATACTTACGACACACACCTCAACCAGATCATCTTTGTAATTAATAATTCTAATAAATAATTATAAATACACTAATAATCTTTCATTGATCGAACCTTAAAATATCACAATTATTAAACTAATTCTTTCTTTACAGACAAAACTTTTTTAGTATTTATCAGAGTTGGGTTTTCATACACGATTTTGGTTTTATACAAAAATCGCGGATAAAAAACTTGTATAAAACGTATAAAATGTATAAAACGTATAAAAAAAATGTATAAAACTTATGCGCATGCGCAAACCCGACGAGAAAGGAAATTCAAATAAAATTTCATTTTCAATTATTAACATTTTCATTATATTATTCACTAAATAAAAAGCAAACAACGTTGTCAATGCTTTAAAACATTATAAAATACGAAAAGCTTTTTAAGCTGTTTTTTCAGGGGGGTTGGTTTTTTACAGGTTTTATTCTTTTTATACATCGGCCTAGTTTTATCCGCGATAGTTTTATACATGTATAAAACCGTGTATTATACACGCCGGGATAAAACTTGCCAACTCTAGTATTTATCACACCCCCACCCCTGCTTCTTCAAAGCCTTTGGACACGTAAAAACGAAAATCAGTTGGTACATTTGACTAAGTAAAGTTATGTTTATTATTTTTTTTTTATATGGTGATGATAATATTAAATAAACTATTTTTTTTTTTTGAAAATTAGTGCCTTTAATATTACCCTGAATTCTTTTCAAATATATCTAAAATGGCGGCATTATTAGTTAGCCTTGGAGTCCGTTTGAGTGCACTAGAAAACATTATCCTAACCTAAAATTCAAATCCTTTTGACAATTCTACTTTTTATTAATATTTGACAAAAATGGATATTAATCAAAAAAATATTGAAATTTCAATTCAATTGAAGAAAAAAAAAACTTTTATTTTTCAAATGAACCAATTTATAAAAAACCGAAAACTACAGTTGATGCAATTCACAAGGTTTGACAGTTCTAAACAAAAAGTGACGTTACAACCAAAAAACCTCCAGATCTAGGTAAGCGCTAGTGTCGCTTCTGCTGTGATGGTGGGGGTAACAAATTCTCCAGTCGCCAATCTGTTCCGACCAGGTTAACTTAAAGCAATATACAAGCACCTAAGAAAAAGTTCTCCACGCGTGTTATAACATTTTCTTTCCGTTTGTTGATGAAAATATTTTTTACATTTTTTCATTTTATTGTTTTTATTTATTATATTTTTTTATATATTTATTAATTATTTTTTTCAGCTATATTTATTAACGATTTTTTTTTTCAGCTTGTGTGATATTTATTTCTAATAAATTTTTTTTTTTAGTAACAATATTTTTCATATAAATTTTTTTTTTTGAGGTCTTTTGCACAATCAGTGACCATTTAAACCACGTCTCTATTTAATTCAATTCATCAATAGATTGGTATTATTTTGAATATATATCTCGATACAATTAGGATTTTTTTTCCTACGTTTTTCTAGAGCAATGCCTTTCGTATGTTGTGTTCGCTCTTGCAAAAATACAAGCAAAGAAACTCGTTTGCATCGTTTTCCAAGGGATCCCGAGGTAAGAAAATAATAATTTGTTATTTTCTTTTACGAGTTTTAATAGCAAATTTCAACCAACCACCTTATATTCCAGTTATGCAGAAAATGGATGGCTAAAATCCTATTAACGGCTGATTAACAACAAAGCATGGCAGACTTTTTGAATAAATTTTGTTCTCCTTATATAAAATAAAGTTATCTTTTTCAAAAAGCATAATAGATTAAATCCTGTCTTACCCATTTTTAATGATAAAGACAATTCCAACAAATATTTCATCTTTTATATATATATATATTTTTTTTTTTTAGTCGAATAAAATATATTTTGTTTTAAATAATTAAATTTTTTTTCCATTATATACACCTTTTTCTTCTCCATATCTATCTCATCAAACATTACCATTGCCATAATATAAAAAGTATTTTATATAAATATATAATACAAAATAATCACATTCCTATATTTAAATATCATAATCCTCACAAATGTATCCGAACACTAAAGTTTTTGAATTTTCATTTTTTTTAATGATTAATTATTATTGGTTGTGTAAACAATGTATTTAAAAAACGAATTGAATTTTTTATAAGAAACCAATAATAATAATAATCATAATAAAAAAATTGAAGATTCAAAACCTTCACTGCTCAGGTACATTTGTAGAGCAACACGAAATAGTAGTATTATTATTATTATTATTATTATTAGTAGTAGTAGTAGTAGTAGCAGCAGGAAGAGAATTTTCAAACCAAGCGCCCATTTAAAGCCACGCCCCTGGAGGTAAAATTCTGAGAATCAGCCAGGCAGCACATAACTGTCAAAAACCCCCCTTGTTGCATATCTATATTATCTATGCATAAGCCATACAGTTTATAATTATCTTAATATTTAAAAATAATTAATTAAAAAAATACTAAAACGACATGGATTCAAATATATTCAAAAAAGGTCGACTGCCCGTCTCCAATTCGTGAGATGGTCGCATCAATCACAGGATCGAATAAAAGACCCCGAGATGATGAAGACGAGATCGACTTTGATTCAAGTAATTAAAATTTATTATTGTTTAATATTCAACAGAAGGGGATCCTCTCCTTAATTATTTATAATAATTAAATATCTAACCAACAATACCAAACAATTTCATAATGGTCTATTTATCACCCTAGGTGTTTATTTTATTTTATTTTTTTTTTTAATAAGGATCTAAAAGTGATTAACATCTAAATTAAATTGAATACAAATCTATAAAAAAAAAAGATCTTGGAAATAAATAACCAAAAAAAAAAAGACTATAAAATAATTAAATATCTAAAAACAACATTTATATGTTTATTGCTTGTCTGACACTTTGAATATTTTAGTCTAGTATTCCCTAAAGGTACAGTGAGGAGAGAGGTTAAGTCCCACCCATGAGTTTTCTACTTGTGATTATTTCATTGTTTTTATAAATTAAAAATGAAAATCTTAATTAGAATTTTTCTAGGTTTGAACCATGAAAGTTTCCATTAAAAAATATATGGCTATTTTTGTAAAAACAATGAAATAATCACAAGTAGAAAACGCATTGGTGGGACTTAATATTGTCTCTCACTGTACATTAAAACAAATTTTCTCACAAAAAATCGGAGCAATCAATTACTTGATTTAACAATTTATGCGGTTTTTTTTTTGGGGGGTTTTCACTTAAAAAAAAATACCACTGTTATTTGGATTTTATCGGGTTTTCTACTTTTTTCTTACTTATATTATATGAAATATACTGAATATCATTATTATCATCATTACTATATATCACACTTAACTAAAAGAAACGAAAAATCCCAAAAGAAACCGACGGGTTGGGCTTTTTAAAAAAAAAAAAAAACCGGGTTTTATACAACCCTGCATTTTATAGAATGAC
>JAKCPI010008647.1:0-16528 GCA_023213315.1 Euborellia annulipes | reverse complement strand
TAATATTAATCAATAAAGGATATCGTAAATATCTTATATGAGCTCTAGTTGCCGAAAAGGCTGTGTGAATGTGTGTGGAGTGTAGTGTGAATGAGAAAAAAGTGTGAGAGTGTTTAAAAAAAGAGGCTATTGAGCCATAAGTATTGTATTGTGGCTCATAGTACTTCTCACTTGAACGCTAGAGGTCAGGGGTTTGTATCTCGTCAAAAATTTATTTCAAAATGAATTGGCTACAAATGAAATGAAATAAAATAGGTACTGTAGTCTCAAAATAATTGGGAAAATTGAAGTTTGTCATTTTCTTAATTAAGAATTCCCGAATTATGAATTTAAAAATTTGAATTCATATTTTTTACTTAACTCTAACTATTTTTATATTTCTATGCCCTTTAAAAAATATATCAGTAAAATTTTTTGAGAAATTTGTTTGATGTACAAACACTTTACTGATGTATTTCAGATTTTTCAAATTCATTTTCCGGCTCTTCCTTCCATGGAGAGTCAATGTTAAATTTCTATGGGAGTTGCATGTTAATTTCGATTCAAAAGCGGGTCCCTCGTAGGAACTTTTTACAATACTATACAATTGTAAAAGCAACTTTTATTGTCTGTGGGAAACTAAATATATCTCTACACAAAAAATCTGGCGAGACACTTGTACAATTTTTAACTTTCTTTTACCTGAAGGTAAGATGTGTGCTGTGCACCAGCCACAACTTCAGATTTTTTTTTAATTTTTCATTTGTTGAATCTAAATCTTACATTTCCGACCTCGCCAACGCAATAGTCCATTTTATAGTTTTCTACTTTTACTACCATCAATCCATTTTTATAATAATGAATTCAAAGAAGAAAGAAAAAGTTTTATTTATTAAAAAAGAAAAAGCCACATAAATAACTACTAAAGAAGAGTTTATTAAATTTTTAATTTTAAAATAAAGATAATAAAAAAAGAAAGATCCTCCTTAAAAAATACTTAAAGAGTTTTTTAATAATAAGATATTTTTTCCACATCATTAAATTTAAAATAAAAATTTCTAATAAAGTTTGCTGGCATCGAAATTCGATGTTTTAATGTTTTACTGATGAGTCATCGCTTTTGTTTTTTTTAATTAGATAGGGTGGGGCGTGATTTGGATTGAAGGGAGTGAAAACGTTTTAATCGCTGTTCATTCATTATTTTCAACTCTAATTTTTTTTTTTATCAAATAATCAATTTTATCTTGCTGATTTAATACATCAGCTTTTTCTTTTTTGTTGGTCCTTGAGGACCTTTTTTTGGGCCTTCTTTCTCGTTAAATATTTCATTTATAAAATTTCAATTGCTAATTATCTCATTGATTAGACTATGATGAATTACTTACAAAGTGAACTCTCTGATTTTATCGTCGATGAGAACAATTTCGATACGATTTCGTCAACGAATCGCGGGAGAGTATCGTCCTTTTTCAGTTACCTCTTCTGGAAATTGGAGTTCAATTGCTGTTGATTTGAGGAATCGCTCTGATTTCCGTAGCAAAAATTTTATCAATTGGTCCCATTCAGGTTCATCAGCCCTAAAAAAAATTACACACTCGTGATAATACATATATTCAAATAGTCTTTATTTGGAATTCAATGATTTGAGAAATAATCTCTTAATTTTTTATTTTCACATGAACTTTTTAAATAATGTTATATTACAAAACGAGAAAAATAAATGTCTTTTTCCATATGATGATGGATTCGTGATAGATTAGCAGACTTAGATTCACTGGTAGTTAGACAACCCAAATAGCGCCAATTCATCAAAAAACATAATTTTAATTCATTGCACCTCTAAAATCAGATCAATTGCATGCATGCATAGTTTCTAGGAAGATAAATTTTGGATTTGTTTTTTTCAATTTTTACATCAATAACGCGAATTAACAATTTTTCTGAATAACGAATATTTAATTTTCATTAGTCCTAATTATATATAATAGATCCTCAGGAAAAATATGAGCCGAGATAATTTTAATCTCGTAATAAAAAGAAAAAAAGATTCGTTAGGCCATTTTTCAATTTTTTAAAAATCTTTATACGAATAAACATAAAACCATCAGCCTGAATGATTTCTTTTATTTCGCTTTTAAGAATTTAAAATTTTCAAGAAAATAAAAATATCAATTAAACAGTATGGTACTAGTTCTCTGTTATTAGGAACACATGGTCCTAAACGACACGCTTCACCGCCTTTAATCTCTTTCTCTCTCATATAGAGGAAGATTGCGCTATAAACAAAGGATAAACACACCCGTGTGTAATTGGGAGTTCTGGAAGATAAGCCACTCATACAATTCACATTATTAGAAAGAATATTGGCCTATCTTGAACTAAAATTGATTTTAAATTATTTTAAAAGATTTAAAGATTTTTTTTTGTCATATGGACTACATTTTCCAAAAATTATTTTATAAAACAATGTCAATACCAACGTGTTATATTTTATAGTTGAAAAGTTACCTGCGTCTATTATTTTATTTCAATTCAATTATTAGTCTATATATCCAAAATAATAAAGTCGAACATTTCTATGATTCAGTGGGTTTTATTACAAAAAAAAATATACTAGAATCACTATAAAACAATAATCAATAAATCGGATATTGAATATTTAGAATTTGTCATCATTGAAATGTATATATTCTTTATTTACAAAACATTTGGTTCACTTGGTTTCCTATTGATGTTTATATTGATTATATTTCTTTTTTTGTAAACGATATTTTCTATTAAGCAGTTTGTCGAGCGTTCCTCCTTAAGATCCATTCAAATTATTAATAGGTTACGGGTATTTAGATTTTCGCATTTGAAATATTAAGAAATATTTTAGAAAATACGGAATAAAAAATGAATGAATTTGTATCATCAATAAATAAATTTAACGGGAAGAATTTCAATCAATGGAAATTTCAATTTGAGTTTGTGCCCTGAAAGCGAAGGGAGTTTATAATATAGCCAATGGAACAAAACAGAAACCTACGGAAAATGAAGTTCATATTGAAAAAGTGGGAAAAGGAGGGACGCTCTAGCGATGTTCTTGATAACAGCAGCAATGGATCCTTTCTCAAAGTTGTTTTAATCGAGTCCGTGTCAATCATCCGCTGAAATGTTAAAGAAATTAGATTCTATTTTTCAGCAGAAATCAGATTTTAACAAAATGTTACTTCTTGATAAATTTCATCAATTGGAAATGCGATACGAATGATTCAGTGATTCAACACGTAGCAAAAATTGAAAACCTAGCTCAACAAATAAAAAATTCAGGTGAAAATACTTGCTGAAGCGACCATTCTTACAAAAAGTTCTGGGGACGTTACCTTCGAAATACCGAAACTTCAGACAGGCTTGGTTGTCCTTAGATGAAAGTAAGCAAACATTATCTAATTTAACGGCTCGTCTTTCTGATGAAGAAGCATCTCTCATCATGTAGAACACGAAGAAAAAGCATTTTATACTTCCTCAAACAATCGAAGACCTAATAATTTTAAGAATAATCCGAAATAAATTTTCAGGATAAAAATCGAGAAACACTTCAAACTAATTTTACTAAATCATATTATAAAAAGGATCAAAGTGATAAATCGAAGATTACCTGTTTTTCTTGTCAAAGAAGGGGACATTTCGCCAATGAATGTCGTTTTAATCGTTCTAATAAAGAAAATTTTTACTGTAATACTGAAAATGATGATAAACCCTCCTTCATCTTCGTCGAATTTATACGCTTTTACAAGTGACAAGAATGATTCAAGAATTGAAGTGAAGATGAATGGATTTTAGATAGTGGAGCTTCTGCTCATATGACCCATAATAAAGAATTTTTATTCAATTTTGAAGAAAGAAGTGTTCAAGAAAATGTTCGTCTTGGAAATAATATCGAATTACCAATCAAAGGAAGGGGAATAGTTAAAATTAAAAAACTGGTCAATGGAAAATGGTCTGAAGGTCAGATTAACAATGTTCTTTATGTTCCAGATCTGAAGAAAAATTTGTTCTCTGAAGGTGTGATCACAAGAAAAGGCATGAAAATCGTCAAAGTTAATAATGATGATAATATTTATAATTATAAAGGTGAATTAATTGCTACTGGTCTTCGTAAATCCAGTAATTTATATCAAATGAATTTTAAAACTGAAATAATTTCGCAAGCAAATATTTCTACCCGAGACAATCTTATGCAATGGCATGAAAGAACTGGACACATCAATTTAAAAGCATTACACGAATTGAATAATAGAGGTATGATCGGTCCTGTTGATTTTACAAATGAAGATAAATTTTTCTGTGAAGCTTGTCAATATGGAAAACAACATAGATTTTCATTTAATCGTCGTGAAGAAAAAGCAAAAAAACCTGGTGAGTTGATATACAGTGATGTTTGTGGACCCATGTCTACTCCATCTATTGGTGGAAGCAATTATTTTATTATTTTTAAAGATGACTATAGTGGTTTTCGTTCTGTGGGATTCATGAAGCATAAAAGTGAAGCTTTAGAACATTTTAAAAATTTTGTTAATTTATGCAAAAACAAATTTCAAAATCGAGTTAAGATTCTTCGAGTTGACAATGGTAGAGAATACATAAATAATAATTTTTATGAATATTTGAATCGAATGGGTATTCAACTTGAAACCACTGCTCCTTATACACCGGAACAGAATGGAAGGGCTGAAAGAGACATGAGGACTATTGTCGAAAGTGCAAGATCGATGATTTATTCTAAAAACTTACCTTTGAATTTGTGGGCCGAAGCAATTGGTACAGCAATCTACATTCTCAATCGAAGTCCAACTACACAAGCTCCTAATTCTACACCATATGAATTATGGACAAGAAAAAAATCTTTTCTTAAACATTTGAAAATTTTTGGATCAGAAGCTTTTATGCATATTCCTGATGAAATGAGAAATAAATTAGCACCGAAAAGTAAGAAGATGATTTTTGTGGGTTATGATAAAGAATCAACCAATTATAGACTACTTGACCCTATAACCAACAAAATAAAAGTATCAAGAAATGTTATTTTTAAAGAAGATTCAAATTTTAATCCTAAAATATCAAAAGTAATTTATAAATTTCATCAAGAAAATGAAGAAAATTCAACTCAAGTAAGTGAAAATGAAGAGAGTTTAGGTCAAGTAAATCAAAATAATGATCAAGAAGATGAATATAATGAAGCCGAATCTGAAAGAGAAAATTATAATCTTCGTCCTCGTGAAAATATTAGAAAACCGCAACGGTATGAAATTAATGTCACTGAATTGGATACTCCTCAAACCTTTGAAGAAGCAATAAATTCAGAAAATTCTGAAGAATGGAAGAAAGCCATTGAAGAAGAATTAAATTCTTTGAAAATAAATAAAACCTGGGATATGGTTTCTCTTCCTAAAGGAAAGAAAACTATTGGTTCCAAGTGGGTTTTTAGAATAAAATACTTACCTAATGGAAAAATCGAACGTTTCAAGGCCAGATTATGTGCCAAAGGATTTTCGCAAAAAGAAGGAATTGATTATCATGAAACTTACGCACCCACTTCAAGATTTGATACGATACGAACCGTCCTCGCCTTAGCTGTAAAAAGAAAATATAAAATGATTCAATTTGATATAAAGACCGCATTTCTCCATGGTGAAGTTGATGAAGAGATTTACATGGAACCGCCTCTAGGGCTTGAGAATAAAGAAAATCAAGTCTGTAAATTAAGAAAGGCTTTATATGGCTTAAAGCAAGCTGCAAGATGCTGGAATAAAAAATTTAGTGATTTCTTGAAAAATTATGGCTTCAAGCAAAGTCTAGCTGATCCAAGTGTCTTCAGTGGAACATTTCAGAAGAAACATGTTTTATTAATTTTATATGTTGACGATGCTCTTGTACTATGTCAAGATGAGAATTTATTAGTAAAAATTACTAATGAAGTGAAGAAAAATTTTGAAGCTAAAATGACCGATGTCGGATATTTTATTGGTATGGAAATAGAAAGGAAAAATGATGGTTCAATTTTTATTCATTCAGAAAGCTATATCAAGAAAATCTTAAAACGTTTTAAAATGGAAGAAGCTAAAACAATTGGAGTACCAGCTGATCCTAACACCATTTTATCCAAAGAAACTGATTGTTTGTTAGAAGAATCTTTACCTGAAAATCAAATCGTCGATATATTCCCGAAGTCATTACCTAAAGAGAGGTTTGAATATCCCAGAAAACGTCTCAAAGTTAAAATGAAAGAAGAAGATATATTTTTGTATTAATTTTTATTTGTGAAGTATTATATACTTTTAAATGATGTCAAATTCAGGGGAAGTGTGAATATTTAGAATTTGTCATCATTGAAATGTATATATTCACTGTTTACAAAACATTTGGTTTCACTTGGTTTCCTACTGATGTTTATATTGATTATATTTCTTTTATGTAAACTATATTTTTCTATTAAAGTTTTATCGTTCCTCCTTAAGATCCATTCAAATTATTAATACGGATCATTCAATCAATAAGATAATTTCTACTGCTTAAAATATACAATAAAGAATAACATTGGTATATTGGATAAAATAACAACAAACAAACTCTATAAATTCTCTTAAATTAATATTAAAAAAATCTCCCCCCCCACCCCCTCGGCAGAGAAAAGATAGTGTCCATGACAATAAAATTTTATTTTACTTTCTCTTACCTCTATGTATATATATGTTAATATATATAGAGAGAGAAAGTATTGGATTCATGTCAAAAATTCGATGTCGAGATTTTGATGGATCTTCACGTTTTGAGGTCCCCTGAATCCAAAAAAGTGGTTTTCGCGACATGGTCTGTCTGTGTGTGTGTGTGTGTGTCTGTCTGTCTGTCGGTGTCTGTTAACAAAATATCTCAAGAACGGAAAGAGCTAGGAGGTTGAAATTTTATATTTAAACACATATAAAGTTGAATTTTTTTAATTGAAGAAATTATTAAGATTTAAACTATTTACCCTGGGCACTAGTTGAAACATTAATATATATTTTACGGTAGGCCTATATATACGAATTTTCCGCCCTTCGGAAAATTTTGTTTTTGCCGAACCCAAGTTTTCCCCGCACGGCGGAAAAACTTTTATGCACGAGATGTTTTTTCCCCTGTGTAAATTTTTTCTTTTTGCCGGAACATACGTTTTTTCACCCTGCGGAATAATTTTTTTTTGCTCACCCTATATTTATTTCGCACTGCGGAACCAATCAAAGATTCCGTGGGAGGAGGGGGGGGCGAGGGCGGTTATATACGCCCTTGCTTGAAACAATAACCTAAAGTAATTGTTTTGTTGAGTTAGGAATTTATCAAATTTGCTTACATTCGAACTTGATAAGTTATAGAAATATTTAACAAATTTTGTGTGTATGTTTATTTTCTTGGTGGGTCAAACGTTCCCTGGCTAATTTTGAACGAGGTGCAAGTCTATTTGCAGCTCGTAGGTATGCATTAGTTTAGTCAAATTCGCCTAAAAATAAATTTATATAACCAAATTACATATTGAGAAATAAGTAGAAACATTGCCATATAATTTGCCTAGATTTTTTACTTTCTCTTACCTATGTATATATATCAATATATATATAGAGAGAAAAGATGCGATCATGTCAAAAATTCGATGTCGAGATTTTGATGGATCTTCACGTTTTGAGGTCCCCTGGTCCAAAAAAAAGTGGGTCCCGCAAATTGGTCTGTGTGTCTGTGTGTGTGGAACCATTTTTTTAGCATGAAGGAGTTGAGCTAGCGGATTGAAATTTTATATTTAACTTAGGTACCTTTGAAGAATCTCAAAATAAGCTTTTGAACAAAATCGGCCAAAAAGTACTCAGTACTTTACTGATGTACTTTTTCAGTTTTTTTCGATTTTCTCAAAATTCCCTCAAGGATTTTTTTTAAAATTCATAAATGAACTATTTTTTAGATGCTCTTTAAAATGTATATTCTCATTTTGCCGTTGAAATCTTCTGAAGACCACTTTACTCTTGTTCTTCATAGGAAAGATAGAAATGGTTGCCATGGTAACGGAATTTAAATCTTTTTCTTTTTATTAGATTAAAAATCAATTATTATTTAAATTCCCATTTTTTTTTTTAATTTATTTGTGTCTTTAATTGTTTCAAAGAAAACATATATGTCTCTCTCTCACTTGCAAACATTATCGTCTCTCTCTACTCTTTTTTAAATTCCCTTTCCACCTTATCTTCGCATAGGGACAATGTTAATTTCCTATAGGGATTTGTATGTTAATTTCGATTCAAAAGGGGGTCCCCTTTAGAACTTTTAGGCATTTAAAATTTTTTTTTCCAATTCTTATGAAATTTTGTATTTATTTACGATTCTATATTGTGTATAAAATGTCCAAATATGAGATTAAAATTTTTAAAAATAACCATAGTTTATTTGAAGCAGTCAACATTTAAAATGCAAGTTTGAAACTAAGATGCTATCGGAAACTAAATATATCTCGACACAAAAAATCTGGTGTGACCAGCACAGTGCGCAACTTTCTCTTACCGAAGGGTAAGAGAAAGTTGTGTGCTGTGCGCCAGTCACACCAGATTTTTAATTAACAGATATGCTACCGTCTTTCGGGGTGAGAATGGTCTGAGGGGTGAGAATGGTCGTTTTGCAGGAATATTTGAAATTAAGCGGTAGAATGTTCTGAATTTGTATTTTTGCTATTTTTTTTTTGTGGCAATAATGTATCTCATGTTTATTCAAGAGGTAGTTGGTTTTTGGTGAATTTTTTTTATAAAATATAATAAAAAAAATCGGAAATTAGGGATATTTGTTCATATTTTGTTAAGTCGGTATAACTTTGGTTGTCAAGTTAGCACAGGCTGGAAGATTATCTTAAAACGTCTCGTGGTGCACGACCAACTTGTTGGTCAACTATTGATAAGTTGCTTATTATTAATAGTAATACAGTTTAATTTATAAAAAAATTATTTAAAAAATTATAAAATTCAGTGTTTTTTTGGGGGGTGAGAATGGTCATCGAAAATCATAACCGAGTTGAGGTGGAAAACGATGAAGGTGCACCTTCCTCCAGACCAGAAAAGTTTGGTATTAGTAATAATGAGGGGTAAGAAGAGTGTGAAACATTTTATCGGTCAAGTGATAAAGGACAGGGAGGCTACCTACAATGACGACGAAGTCCCAAAGTTATTCCTGAAAAAAAAGGAGAAAAATTTATCTTCCCGAACAAACCTGTGATAGCAGCTGTGGACAGGAAAGATGTCTTAAAAACCCTCTCTACTCCCATCAAAGAGAGAGAGAGGATGGCTTGTTTTTGATAACAGCCAATTTGGAAATGTCACAATTTTCTTAATCCATTTTTTTCATAGTTTTAAAAATTAAAAAATTAATATTATATTTTTGAATTTATCAACTTTGTTCTTTCTAACCATACTAACCTAGACCAAATCCTCTTTACTTTGCACTTAAAAATAAGCAAGACCATTCTCACCCCAAATACGGGGCGGTATGGTCACTCGCATATTTTATTGTCATGCAGATTCCTTAAGACCTAAAAAATTTATAATTCGCAGGGTAAGTAATCAAGAAACTAAGCAATGATCCCACTTAGTTTCGTTATTTTCTGCTAAACGGTGCAAGAGTTATAAATGAAAATATGAATTTTTGACCATTCTCACCCCGTTTGACGGTATCCTTTATATTTTCTGGAAACAATAGAAAATGGACACACCACTTTCAAAATAAACGGTCCATATATCAGAATATTCAAACAGTACAATATTAGAATATTTTCACGGTAAAGCCGCGGTTTATAGTTTAAGGATATCTTTTTAGATTTTGAAATTCTCTGGGATATGAAATTTTTTTTTCGTATAATGTAAAAAATACAGTTTGTAGATAGTTATCCAACCCACACTTAAATTAATAAATTCAAATTATGCCTGCCAGCATAGGTTTCTGGAATTAGTCCGAAGCCTTCCTGTCTTTTGGAATTCATAAGTATGCAAATGAAGGGGGGTGATCCTCCCGTCGAATAGCCAAGACAAAATTCATGACACGATTTATGCCAACATATTTTTAATTAAAAATATAATACAAATAAAGATTATTTGGTTTATTAGAGGGTAGAAATTAGAATATAATTATTATTATACCTATATAAATATCTCAATTAGACAAGGCTAACTAATTATTAGACCTACACAAATATAAAATATTGTTTTGTAAACTTCCTGACTGATCTTTCATATTTCCGATATACCCCTGTCAATTTCCATTTGATTTTTTTTTTGCCACCGGATGTGAGTTTTGCATGAATTATGCGCCTCCAAATGCCATCTGCGACTTTAAAATTGATATATTGACACGTGAAGCCGATGGTGGAATAACTCCACTCGGCAAGGTGCTCAACTTTGAAATATTATTAGATTTTCTAAATAAATAGATAAAATAACTGCCAAAATACATTTGAAAAATAATCCATATATACAAGAGTTCATCCTTTAGTATTCTTCAAAGTAAATTTATATTTAACGATAAAGAGATGAAGTTTTATATTTTCTTTCAAATTTTTTAAGTTTTGATTTTTAAATTCTCTTGTATCTTCCATATCTCTATTAAGATCTGAACTCATTTCATTTATAATTGCCCAAATCCGCAAACAACTTAGGCCTACAGTCAGAAAATTTTTCGGAGGGGGTCGGTTTGGTGCTCATTTCTCACCCCTGACTACTATTGCATACTACCGGTACTCTAGATGAAGGAATGAATCGAAATTACTAACATTGCTATTCTTCCTTCTTAAAAATTAGCCCTACACGTATATGTAGATTTTATTTTATTTTTTTAATAAATGAATAGTTTAATATCATCATTTCATGACAATAATATACCAGTGGTTAAAATAAAGTTAGGGGTAGCCTTAGATTTTAGAACGTAACAAACTATATTTAAATTACGTACTGCCTAACAAAGTTTTTTTTTCTGGGGCTCTGTATTAAATAATCAAATTTTTGCAAGGTTACAGAAATTTTTTTTTCATTTTCAAGAGATTTTAATTTCAAAAATATGTTTCAATTTAATCTTTCTTTATTCTGGCACATTCATTGAAATACCATATGTTAATAAACATAAAAATCAAAAGATCTGGGTTCGGATCCCAGGCAGTCAATAAATCAATTTAATATCAATTAGTTCAGTATAAATTAATATTTCTCGTAAATGAAATTATGTTTGAAAAAAATTCACATACCGAAAAAATAGGGGTCCAAAAACATTGTTTTAACTATTTTCCACAAAAAAAATTGCTCTGTAATTATTGATTATATTTTTTCCACTATAAATTCTCCCTTGAGGGTATCGTAAGACTTTCTATAAATTTTTGTCAATATAATAGATTCGCACCTCATTAGCTTTTGGATTATAAGCTCGACTGCTTTATCACCACTGATAATCAAATCCTCCCTTTATTTTACACTAAAACTATAATATTCACCTGGAAATTTGGAATAATTAATCACATCACTGAATAATGAATTAATTACTTCTTTGAAAACTGAGAATTTTATTTTTATTTTTTAAAAAAGATAGTCTAATAATATTGTTATATTATCGATATTTTATTCCTTTTAATATCACTATAAAATCTGATGTTTTTAGAATATAGCTTGAAGGACTTTGCATTTACATTTTTATAACATTCAACGTCAAAGAGATTAAAAATATATTCCACTCATATATTAATGTATACCATCGTACGATGACTTTTTTTTGCTTAATATCTCAATAGAAAGTTTTATTTGTATGCAAATGTTGATAAATAATTAATTCGGTTTGTTTTGGTCAAAGTAATACATTCCAGGACATCGATGGAGGTAAAAGTGTAACAGATTGAAAAGGAATAACTCGTGACGTACGTGATGAGTCTGTCCATCTGTCTGATTAAAGGTTACTGAACTCTTTTCTTAATAGCTAGTAGGCAAGTAAATCTAGCCAAGTAGCTACTCCGCCTACTGATAAAATCGATTACAATTTTTGTTTAATAATTTTTCACTTGGTAGAGAAATGTTCGTACCGGTATTTAAATTTGGTAGAAAAAATAAGCAATGCAACTAGTTTTATTTCATTTTATTAAAACTATGGCTGACGTTTCGGCTACATATGGGACCATCTTCAAGGCCAGGTTAATGTCTGAAACAAATATATATTCTCGCCAAATTGTATTGGGTATACACAATTGTATATCACTCAAACATATTATCAGTTTTTTATACCATGTTCATCTAGAATGTGAGTTTTTGATGGTGAGGTGTCGAAAGTACGGTGCTGATACAAGTTACTCCGGATAAGCTGGAGATCCCGGGTTCTATTCACATCAATATAAATCTCATATCTGATAAAGATCAATTAGCTCAAAATATACTAGTACTTTTGTTTTCATAATATGTTTCATCAAACAGTAATATCTCTCTGATTTTACTTCCCCGTACTTTTATTCCCCCCCCTCCCCCCAAGGACGAGTTGGCAAAGCTCCAGTAGGGGCTTCCTCAATTTGTATTCACATACCGTGTTTATATTTATATTACGACACCGATGGTTTGAAAAGCGAGTGGCACGCTCTCATTTTACCCCCCCAAGTGGGTATGCCACAGGGAATAAAATTATTTTAAAAATAAATAAGGTCTTTAATAAGTTCGTTTATTTAGGAAGACTGGCGAAACAGCCATGATAAAAAATACTGAAAAATAGGCAACACAAATGACCAACTTGTTGATGTTTTTAATTTATTGCATCAGATCAGACTTTCTTTGTTCCCAATTTTTAAAGAGTTCTTTTTTTTCTTTCGGTATCTTATGCTATATAGACACACAATAGGTAACAGGAGCAGGTAGCCAGGATATCAATCTCCACGAAATAAAACTCTCTGTATAGGAAACAATTTTAATGAATATAACCATCATCAATCCTTTTTTCGAGACTGTGAACTCAAATGACAAAGCATTGAGTCATATGGCGGAGCTGTCAGTTGGTGTGTATTATTATACATAATTGTTTGTACAAAATACAATGCAATGCTTATCAGTATAGGTAAGGTATATACGATGCGCCAAGTTTAAGTTACAAATTATATAAATATACAAGTTGAGAATGAATTGTACAATTTTGTAACTAAAACTTATTTCATCGTATATACCAATACTGATAAGCATTGCATTGTATTTTGTACAAACAATTTATGTATAATAATACACACCAACTGACAACTCAATGATTTGTCATTTGAGTTCACAGTCTCGAAAAATGGACAGTTGATTAAAACCGAAACTGTTTCCTAAACAGAGAGTTTCATTTCGTGGAGACTGATTTCCTGGCTGCTTACTCCTGTTACCAGCCACTTTTACCCTTCAATTGTTATGCTATAGGCCTATAGACTTTTAAAGCATACTTATATTAAATTACGATACATATTGGGATCCAGACCTATTTATCTATACCATTTGGTATTCAAATGATTTAAATAAATTAATCGAACAGCCTGGGGTCCTAATTCACTCCCCTTGAGGTTTAAATCATCAATATTGACATTTGTCAACCTCTCGGCCACGGGAGAGAGGAGGGATATGAATAGATTTTTGTCTACAATAGGCCTACAACATTCAAATAAACTACTAATTTCTAGTTTTGAATTTTAATTGAAATGTTTTTAAATATTTTATTTACAATATTCATTGAATCTATCATTAATACTAATTAAAACTTATCAGATGTAAATATTAGATCTACTATTCTATTTCTATTTAAAAAACACCAGTAAAAGTCGGTCATTATTTACAATTATAATTTTGGTCCCGTAAAAAAATTCGTTGGCTATTTTCCAATTTTTTATACGAATAAATATTTATATACTATCAGCCCGAATGAATCATTTATCTCCCCTTTAAGAAGAACAAGCCCCCGGGTTTGGCGTAGTAAGTAGCGCGCCTACACTCCTATACCAAACGTCGCGGGTTCGGGACCCAGGCAGTCCGATGATTTTATTTAAGCCATTTGGATACCAGATGGCTTAAATAGAAATGCCTGAACCCACAATAGATATATTCTCTACAACAGGTTATCGTCAAAGTCTTAAATGGCCTAAGTTGCCGAAAAGACTGTATGAATGTGTGTGTGAATGTGTGTGAATGAGAAAAAAGTGTGAATGTTTAAAAAAAAAAAAAAAAAATCTGGTGACTGGCGCACAGCACACAACTTTCTCTTACCTTCGGTAATCGAAAGTTGTGTACTGTGCTTGTCACACCAGATTTTTTGTGTCGACATGTATTTAGTTCCCGGCAGTAGGGAATGTTTGAATTCAGATGTAAAATTTATAGGTATGGGAAAATATTTATATTTTGTTACCATGGCAACCATTTCTCCTATCTTTCCTATGAAGCACAAGAGTAAAGTGTGCTTCAAACAATTTTGAGGGCAAAACGAGAATATACATTTGAAAGAGCATCTAAAAAATAATTGATTTTTGAATTTTAATCAAAATCGTTAGAGCGAATTTTGAGAAAATCGAAAAAAACTGAAAAAGTACATCAGTAAAGTACTAGTACTCTTTGGCCGATTTTGATTAAAAGCTTATTTTTCCGGTCCCGGGGGTGTTTAACTTAAATATAAAATTTCCAGCCTCATAGCTCAATTCCTTCATGCTTAAAATTGAACACACACCCACCCACCCCCACACACACACCCACCCACCCACCCACAGACACCATGTCGCGAAAACCACTTTTTGGATTCAGGGGACCTCAAAACGTGAAGATCCATCAAGATCTCGACATCGAATTTTTGACATGAATCCAATACTTTCTCTCTATATATATATTACATATATACATAGGTAAGAGAAAGTAAAAAGAAGAACAAATAGGTTTAAATTTTTTTGGGTCAATTGAAACATAATCTCACACATACTGGTACAAAGGGAGAGAGAGAAAACCAAAATTGGAAAAAAAAAAAAAAAAAAAAAAAAAAAACAAGATTCTCTCTTTCTTTAAAAATCTGGTGTGACTGGCGCACAGCACACAACTTTCTCTTACCTTCGGTAATCGAAAGTTGTGTACTGTGCTTGTCACACCAGATTTTTGTGTCGACATGTATTTAGTTCCCGGCAGTAGGAAATATTTGAATTCAGATGTAAAATTTATAAGTATGGGAAAATATTTATATTTTGTTACCATGGCAACCATTTCTCCTATCTTTCCTATGAAGCACAAGAGTAAAGTGTGCTTCGAACAATTTTGAGGGCAAAACGAGAATATACAGTTGAAAGAGCATCTAAAAAATAATTGATTTTTGAATTTTAATCAAAATCGTTAGAGCGAATTTTGAGAAAATCGAAAAAAACTGAAAAAGTACATCAGTAAAGTACTAGTACTCTTTGGCCGATTTTGATTAAAAGCTTATTTTTCCGGTCCCGAGGGGTGTTTAACTTATATATAAAATTTCAGCCTCATAGCTCAATTCCTTCATGCTTAAAATTGAACACAGACACACACACACCCACACACCCACCCACCCACCCACCCACAGACAGACCATGTCGCGAAAACCACTTTTTTGGATTCAGGGGACCTCAAAACGTGAAGATCCATCAAAATCTCGACATCGAATTTTTGACATGAAACCAATACTTTCTCTCTATATATATTACATATATACATAGGTAAGAGAAAGTAAAAAACATTTTCGGAAATGACTCGAGTTTTACTTTCTATCCGAATTCTTACGATATCTTATAAGATAAAGTTTAGGGTGAAAATAAATCGAAAGCTTGGCTCTTGTAATTTTCTCTTAACCTTGATAAAAATTCTTTTTTTTTTTTATTTTAAATCCCATATAACCCAAAGAAAATTAGAGCTATTTTTGCAAGACGTGACATCATTTCAGTTACAATACTGATTTATGATTTCGATTATATAAGAAAAATTGATTGATGGTATAGGATCAAATAAGTGTCTGTTCCAAAATGACTATTAATGTCAAGTCACACAAAGTAGACGCACACAAAGAATACGATACCCTCCTTTTCATTTTAACAATATCTAAAAATATATTTATCATATTTTTACTTTCTTTTACCTATATATGTTAATTATATAGAGAGGAAATATTGAATTCATGTCAAAAATTCGCTGTCGTATTTTGTTGGATATACTCGTTTTGGGACCCCAGGGTCCCGCAAAATGGTTTCTCTCCTTCGTTAACGACACCCATCTTCAGGAGAAGGCTGTTTAAAATTTTTTTTTACTTCAACGCTTTCCTTCAGTCGTAGTCATGCGTTGTTGGTAAATTGTAAAATATACTCAGAATTTACTCATGACTACTGAGGGGAGGCAATGAAATAAACAATTTTTTACTTTCTCTTACCTCTATATATATGTTAATATATAGAGAGAGAAAGTATTGTTTCATGTCAAAAATTCGATGTCGAGATTTTGATGGATCTTCACGTTTTGAGGTCCCTGAATCCAAAAAA
>JAKCPI010008645.1:0-38967 GCA_023213315.1 Euborellia annulipes | reverse complement strand
TTTTATTGTTAAATTGTTAAAAAAATAAATATTTTTATGATCCTGAAAAAGGTCGTGATTAGCGATCGAAACATCGACAATAAAATAAAAGTTGTTTTATCTCCTGGCTGTTACGTCTCCTGTATCTGGGAGATTATTATTTTTTTGATATAAAATCACGATTAGTATTCCATCTAGATGATTGATAAAAAAAATCTGAAAGAAACAATTAATAATACACTAAGTGATATGTTTCAAGTTTTTATTGGTGAATTAAATACACTTTATAAGTTTTTCGACATTACTATCACATGTATTTATATTTCACCAATAAAAGTGCTAGAGATGATTTTGTGTCAAAAAAATATAAAAATATGATCAGTTTTATTTTCCGTATATTTTTCAGATGCATTAACAGCGATCCATCGTCATCAGCTGAAAATATAAACAATATGAGTTAAAGAGACACAAATATTTAAAAAAAAATATAGATTTTCATAAAACATTCTTTTATAAAATTTTAATCTTACCTAACCTTGTCTCGCATAGCATTTGGTCCTTATTAAATGACAATAAATATCTAAAATATATAATTCTGTTTAAGGTTCTGATGATGGCCGCCTTGGGGCCGAAACGGATAATAATTGCCGTATCTGTAAACCAGAAAATAAATACCTTTCAAAAATTAATTTCTAGTAAATTTATTAACCTTGACCTAAAAACAGACTGAGTAAAAGAAATTAAGTCAATAAATCACATTTCAGCCCTGAGAATGGTGTCGCAAATTTGACCGAAACGTCGGCTTGAAGTGATTAATAAATGAAGTAGCTGCTATTGCTCTTTTCTATAATATTTTAAATAATACACTAAGTGATATGTTACAAATTTTTATTGGTGAAAATCCCTATTTCGACATTACTGTCTACTACAAAAGTACAATACCAATTGAGTAATGTCAAAAAACTTGTGTATCTTTTAAAATATTATTTAATACAATATTTCAACTAGAGTTTTTTTAAATTTGAACTTCACCATTTCTCTTGATTTTCAATTTCTTAATCCATTTGACTTGTGTAGACCTATATAAATAAATTCAGAGTAGATATTTTGAAAATGAAATTAAAGGTAGTAGTAGTAGCTTCATACTTTTTTTCCACTCATTTCTCTCTCTTGCTCCTATCCACATCAACTTTTTAGAATACTTCTCCCCCATTTGCAGAGAGAGAGAGAGGATACGGCAACTCGCCCTAAAACTTTTCCCTAAGCTCTCATACCCTTCTATTCTCTTAAACTTTTTACATTTTTTTTTCTCTCTCTCTCTGCTGCTATACAGAGAGAGAAGTTGAAAAATTTTTGCCATCAGGATTTCATATCCGTATGTCTGATCTGTCTGTTAGATTTTAAAAAATTAAATCAAATTTTTAAAGTTGATATCATCATCTCTCTTTCTTACGTCATTTCAGTACCACTAAAAAAAAAAAAGGAATAAAGAGAAATCTAAAGCTTGTGGCAACACCAAATTTTAAATTTCAGTTTATGGAATATATTTACTTATTCTTCTTCTTCTTCTGTCCTCGCCTTATTCCCGCGATGCGGGGTCGGCGGACCTCACTCTTTCCCTACAACCCTATCATGCGGAAGAAATAGGACAGGCCGGCCCGTCGTCTGTCTCCTGTTGAAAAGAGGAAGGAAGAAAGAGACATACAAAGGACTGCCTGTCCCAGCTCTGGTAGCTCGTGGTCGCCATCCACGTACCCACAAGATGTAGACCCCTGAACAAGACATTTACTTATTATACTTATTTATTAACTAAGACTAGGCATTTTAGGATAAAAAAAACAAACAAATACAGTAGAATCTTGCTAATCCGGACTTGGATACTCCGGCATACCGGCTAATCCGGCATGTTGAAAAACCACTTCTTCAAGATATTGCAAAAAAAAGGGGATAATTTCATTTCTGATTTTTAAGATTAAATTTTGCATTATATTAAATGTTTCGGGTAATCCGGTATAGCCCTGTCACTTTTAGACTCTACTGTATATAAAATTTATAATAATATCCTAAATGAAACACTAAGTGATATGCCTGAAACTTTTATTGGTGAATTAAGTTATTTCGACATTACTGTCATCTTCAGAATTGAATAATGTCGAAATACATAATTCGTGTATCTTTTAATTTTTTCTCCCTAATTTTTACTAAACACAATTTAATATTTATCAATTCAATCTTTTGTCGGCTATTTGAATTGATCCAAACTAGGGTTTGGACACCGGTGAAAACCGAAACCGGTAAACCGGTTTTTTGGCTAATTTTCAAAAACCGAGAAACCGAGTTTTTCCCGAAAAACCGAATTCGGTTTTTCTTTTTAAATTTTTTTCTTCAGTAATACTTGTATTCAAATAATAAATTAGCCCGTGACCCATGGCTCAGATAGAAGACATTAGCTTCTAGTGTCTTGGTGTTTCGGGTTCGCTTCCCGTCCCAAGCGAGAAAAATTTTGGCCTTAGATCCGAATTTTCCACTACTTAAATAATCTATATATAATAATAGCGGAGTGTCTGTCTATCCGTCCGTCTGTCTTGCTCTATTTGACCAACTTTCCGTTGAAATGATGAAATTTTGCAGTCTTATATATGGACCGTGTTATGCAATGGTGTGTCAAAGACCAAACATCGAGTTTTGAGAAAATCAACATTAAAGTTTTTTGTTTTCATTGGATTATATATAATTTTTCTTGTCAATTGTGCAAGTGACATTAAATATAAATTATTTTAGGACATATTTCATAAAAAATACTATTAATTAATGCATTTAAAACAATATTCCGTGCTTAACTCAATTTTGAATTTTTTGGTCTTTGACACACCATTGCATAACAGGGTCCATATAAGACCTCTATAGAGGTCGTCATGGAGATTCCAGGAAAAATACTCGGGTCTCAAAATTCCTACAATTTTTTGAGTAAAAAAAAAACATTCACACTTTTTTCTCATTCACATTCACAGTCTTTTCGGCAACTTAGGCCATATAAGACATATCGAACTGCCTGGGGCCCAAACCCGCGACGTTCGGTATAGAAGGTAGGCACGCTACCAACTACACCAAGCCCGGGGACAATTTTTTGAGTTATTGATTCCTAAAGTTACGATTTCTCTCATAGAAAATGTATGGAGAAATATATATAAAAGCTTATGTATTTTTTGTATTCTATGAATGTAAACAAATCCTCAAGCAGGAACTGGATTGGAATAGTAGTAATAATAATTTTCTTGGGTTCGGATCGCAGATAGTTTGATTATATTTAAGCCATTTGCATACCAAATAGCTAAAATAAGAATGCCTGGACCTCCAATAGATATATTCATTAATAACGGTTATCGTTTAAGATGTTCACAAAAAACCGGTTTAAAACCGGTTTACCGGTTTTCAGCTTTGTAAAAAACGGAAAAACCGGTTTTCAAAATTTTCCGGTTTTTTCCAAACCCTAATCCAAACGTTATATATATAATAGTGAGGTGATGGCTGTAGGCCTACAATTGACAAATATGAGTAGGATGGCAGCCAGGAAAGAAATCAGACAAAATCTTTATCTAATTTTTTATTTCCATTGCCGACGTTTCGGACGCAAGTCGCGCCCTTCCTCAGGACAATCTATTTATTAATTTATTAACTACAGATTGTATTGAGGAAGGGCGTGACTTGCGTCCGAAACGTCGGCTATGGAAATAAAAAATTGGATAAAGATTGATTAAATTTTTGTATGATTTCTTCTTCTTTGTAGAAACCGACACCCTAGCCCGCTACACCCCTTTAAAATTTATAATAATTGTAAAAATAAATTTTAAAATTTTGGGCAGCAGAGGTCCGGTAAAAACGCTTCATAAATATAAAATTCGACTACGTACAAAAGCACCTAATTTGTCAACAATAAAAGTAAACTTTGTAGAAATCGGACAATCAATTAATAATACACTAAGTGATATGTTTCAAGTTTTTTTTTTGGTGAATTAAATACACATTATAAGTATTTCGACATTACTATCACATGTATTTATTTCACCAATAAAAGTACTATGTTATTTAATTTTAATTTTAAACTGGTAAAAATTGGCTAAAGATTGATTTTTACAATATTTAATCTAGAGTCTATGGTCAAGAGTTAATTATTGACGCTATACTAAAAATTGAGTTTTTTTTTTTTTTATTTAATTTAAGCTGATGACCGTTAGATTTAACTGAATATTCAAATAATCAAAAAAGCTAGTTACCCCCGGGAGTTGTGTGTATACTCAGCATGCTCTACCACTGGACGACTCGCTTATTTGATAAATCGCTAAGTACACCAACAATAAAAAGAAGTCCCCCGCCCGCTAAAGGCATGTTATGCAGCTAGTAATAAAATCAATAATTGAAAAATTCAATCAGAGAATTTGTGGTTAGATTAAAAAAAAAAAAACAACAAATTAAAATACAATTTCATTTCATTAATAAATAATTTATTTAAACAAAAAAAAATCCATTGCGGCGTATAATTATTAACTCTTAGGGTGAATTATTGACCTTTTTAAAATTAAATTAAAAAAAATATTAACAATAAATGGGCAAGTGTTTTTTAAATTATTCACCGAGACACGAGAGGAGGGGGGGAGGGTCGTCGGGGGTTGTATTAATTATTTCTCACATTCAATTTTGGTTTATGAAATTTTCATTCAACTAATAAAACAACAAAATTTAATAAAATTTTTATAAATTAGACTATATAAAAAAAAAAATCAGGTGTGACTGGTCGCACAGCACACTCACCTTTGGTAAGAGAAAGTTGCGTTCTGTGCTTGTCACGCTAGATTTTTCTTGTCGACATATAATTAGTTTCAGCCGATATATTTTTTTTTTTAACATTCACACTTTTTCTCATTCACACTCACACTCACACACACATTCACACTGTCTTTTCGGCAACTTAGGCCATTTAAGACTTTAGACGATAACCGTTATTGATAAATATACATATAGGGGTCCAGGCATTCTTATTTAAGCCATCTGGTATCCAAATAGCTTAAATAAAATCATCGGACTGCCTGGGGTCCGAACCCGCGACGTTTGGTATTTGAGGTTAGCACGCTAACCTTTACACCAAGCCCCGAGGGCTCCGATATATTAGAATTCAAGATGTAAAATTTATAAACATGGGAAAATATTTATATTTTGTAACCATGGCAACCATTTCTCCTCCTTTTCTATGAAGCACAAGAGTAAAGTGTGCTTCAAACAATTTTGAGGGCAAAACGAGAATATACATTTGAAAGAGCATCTAAAAAATAATTGATTTTTGAATTTTAAACAAAATCGTTGAAGCGAATTTTGAGTAAATCGAAAAAAAACTGATCAGTAAAGTATTAGTACTCTTTGATCGATTTTGATGAAAAGTTTCATGGTACGTTCCATATCTTAAATCTCAAATTTCAATCTCTCTATCTAGAGCTCTTTTCGTTCTTAGTAATATTTATTTTTAAAACAAATAATTATTTTATTTTTATTATAAATAATATTAGACAGAAATAGAGAATGAAGTTGCAAAACTTTCCATTAAAACAGACAGCATGGAATATTGTAGCAATATTGCCGCAATATTCCTGCAAAATCGAAAATACAAAATAAGTTTCTCACACTCACACTCATACACACATTTTAAATAATTAAACCACTGGTGTAGTGGCAAAATTATCAGTGTGGGAACGCTAAATACAGGACTTACCAATGGTGGGGGGGGTGCTTCCGGGCCCCGGAAAATTAATAGTGAAATGGTGCAATTCTAGACAATGAACTATCCAAAAATCTAAATATGAGACACTCACGAAAGTTTGTAAAGTAGTATTATTTTATTTACTTGCGTAAATAATTTTAATTTTAACTGTTTTTATTTTTATTTTTTTTTTAATGAGTGAAACCAGTGTGGGAACGCCGTTCCCACGCGTTCCCGCTCCACTACACCAAAAAAATTCCAAAAAAAAAAAAAAAAAAAAAAACTTGAATAGAAGAATTTCGATGGCTGAGTGGCAATATATAAGGATCAGGAAAATGTATGGCAGCCAGCAAGTGATAAAAAATCTATTTGATTATCGTCGACGTTTCGGGATCACGTCGATCCCATCTTCAGGACGATAAACTGTTATTGTTGCTTAGATAGAAGCAATTTTGGTTCATACAAATATAAATACTTATATTTTTATTAAATATTTATATACACGTATTTATATACACGTCGATCCCATCTTCAGGACGATAAACTGTTATTGTTGCTTAGATAGAAGCAATTTTGGTTCATACAAATATAAATACTTATATTTTTATTAAATATTTATATTTATATTTGTATGAACCAAAATTGCTTCTATCTAAGCAACAATAACAGTTTATCGTCCTGAAGATGGGATCGACGTGATCCCGAAACGTCAACGATAATCAAATAGATTTTTTATCACTTGCTGGCTGCCATACATTTTCCTGATCCTTATAAAAAAAAACTTGATACGAATTTCAACAGTATTTTTGAATCACCAAGTGTCGAAATACTTATCAAGTGTTTATATGAACAAATACAATATTTATTCATATCCACAATATAATATTTGTTGAAGTAGAGTCAAAAACCTTCATGACTAGCAGCCAAATCTATTTTATTATTAGCCATAGCAGAATGACGTTTCGGCCATCTTCAGAGTCGTAAATGATAGTAATATAATAAATTCAATACCAGCGATACCACATTCAGTTATTCGCTATTTATTACTTTTTTTTTTAAATAGCATTTAATCCTCTACATTTCATCTAATAAAAAGTATTTTGATAACAGACACGGTTCTATTTGTGCCAGGCTTCCGGCCAAATAAGGGCTGAATTCGAAATTACTCTAATAGAGGAAAGTACAGGAAAAAATATGTAAAATACACAAATTTGTATTTAACAAAATCTTGATTTCATTAACGGCCCCACTATTTTAATCATAAAATCTAATCTATCATTTTGCGAGACATTAATTTTTTTTTTTTTTTTTTTTTCAATTTATTTATTAATTTTAAATAGAATTTATGTAGTATATGTATTGTTTCTTATTTATTTGAGTTGCTGAATAAATCCATCAACAAAGAATGATTTATGATGAAGGAAAGAATGGAAAGGGAACAAAAAAAAAAAGACCTGAGAGAGATTAAAGAAAGGCAAGTAATTGATTCTTATCGTGTCTTGTCTACGATTAAAGAAATGAAGATATCATAAATATTATTAACGGGGAGGGGGAACTCAGTAATAAATATTCTCCACTCTCAATGAACCTTTTTAAAAATAATTATTTTAATTTTACCTGAGGGGGGAATCCTCTTCCCGCCCGAAGGCGTATTTTATAAATATCTATCTATACATAGTCGTTAATAACAAATATACACTTAAATGTTTATATATAATATTTAAAACAAAACTAGCCGCGTTGCCCTCGTGGACCCCCTTCAGCTTGCTTAGGTCCGCCTGAGGCGGACCCTCGCCTTTTCTTAATTAAGAGTGTCGCCCGCCTTGCGAGGTGTTGGCGACTAGACAGGGAGACTTCGCCCCCTGGACCCCCCTAAGCTGGCTCGGGCCCGCCTGCTCTTCATTATGAAAAGAAAATTATTATTATTACTATTTCTATCCAGTGCCTGCTTGAAGATTTGTTTGCATTCATAGAATATGTAAATGCAAAGAATATTTAGATATTTCTCTGTACATTTCCTACAGGAGAAATGGTAACTTTAGGAATTAATAACTCTAAAAGTTATAGGAATTTCGGGAACCGAGTATTTTTCCTAGACTCTCCATAACGTTCTCTATAAGAATGCAAAATTCCAACTGGAAGTTAATCAAACAGAGCGTGACAAACGGACACTTCGCTATTATTATATATAGATTTTGGGGATACATTTTTATTGGTGAATTAATACACTTTATACTGGTTTTTTGACATTACTGTCACTACTATTGTTTTATCTTTCTTTAAAAGTCTAAAAAAAAAAACCAAACACAACTTAATCTCAAATTATTTCATAAGTCCTCCCCCCCCCCATTCAAGAAATATACTGTAATTCCCCCTTCCTAGGATGATATTAAAAGGCAACCAAGTTTATTTATTCTATTACCCCGTTTCGGGGCATCTTCAGAGCCGGAGGTGAGAATAAATGAAAAATTCAATTCCAGCAACACAAGCATGAACATAGAATCGAAAGCTCCATTGATTAAGGAATATATTTTGTAATAAAATTTACATAAAATTAAATTTAAAATATTGAGATTTTTCCTTAAAAATTCTATTGGAGGTACGAACTTGTTTTATTAACCTTTATTTCAAATTTAACTAAAAATTAGAGACGATCCCCTGTTCCAGAGATTTGACTGGTTTGGCTTTAGCAGAAAATATCTCTAATTTCACATAAATAGATGTGAATAATTTGAGATTCTTAGGGACCGAATTTCAAAACACCCCGAAACATAAAATCCATGATATTATTAAAGAACAGATTTATTATAAATATTAAATTTAAACACTCGATTTATTTGAAATCTGAAAATTTTTAAAATGATTTTTCAAATTTTTCTTGGCGGTGAATTCATATCTATTTTGACATTACAGTCATCTGCTGGCAGTAATGTCGAAAAACAGTATAAAGTGTATTAATTCACCACCAAGAAAATATCTTTTAAAAAATTATCAGATTTAATACAGTGTTTCTAGGTTAAGTTTTCTAAATTAACCCAAAACGACGAATTCTCAGACTTTTGTAGAAATTAAGTAATAATTAATCGCAATATAGGGGGGGGGGGGAATAATTTGAGTTGTGTCTTGTGTTGAGTCATGTCATAGGTTTTTTTTTTAGACTTTTAAAGAACGATAAAACAATAGTGCGGTATATAATCTCCAGAGGGGAGGATAATTGTTACTTTTCAGGTGTCAATCAAAAAGTCAGTCACAGAAACAAAAAAATCAAATGACACGTTCTCAAACACTCTTTAATCAACTCAAAACAAAAAAAAAATAACTGTAATCATTGAGCAATGCTAAAATTTATTTATATGTCACTTGAAGTGTTTTTATTTTTAAAACACGCAATTAGATAGGTAAGAGCTTTTTAATTTTCAATAATAATTCAATGACTAGATGACATGAAATCGTTTCGAAAAGTTTTTTAATGCAATTACGATTTTTTTTTTTTTTTTTTGAGGTCGGGCGGGAAATTTGCGATATTATTTCATTATTTATTTAATAGGAAGAAGGAAGTAGGCTAAATAAATGAGAGGAGAAAGGATATTTATTTTGATGGGTGTGTGTAGTTTGAAATTACAAGTTTACAAGGTCATGAAAAGGAAAATCAATTGAATTTCAACTCTACTAAGCCCGCCTTAAATTAATCACGTTTTTTGTTTTGTTTTTTACTTAAAAAAAAAAAAACTACGATGCAACTAAACACTTTACATAGATAAAAAATTTTCAGAATCAAAAATTAATGGTTTTGCTTAAATAAGAATGCCTGGACCTCCAATTGATAATACTGAGTCTTATATGGCCTAAGTTGCCAAAAAGACTGTCTGTATGTGTGTGTGTGAATGGGAAAAAAGTGTGAAATTGTTTTTTTAAGCTATTATGTAAGATATATTTGGTTGTTGAATGGAGGATGTCAGACTGGTGAAAATTAATATTTTAAAAATCACTTCAATCCCAATTACACATATTCAATATTTAATATTATATTTCCATTTCTCATCTTCCCAACACCTCCATATTCTTATTTTTTTTCTCTTTCCCCCCACCCACCCCTCTTTTTTAAAACTAGATGCTTTTTGACTCAAAATCAGTCTTAAATCTTGTTATTAGATGTCAGATTTTAATTTAAGCAACAGCAGAGTGTGGACATTGTTTAAAGTGTCTAAACAAAAGTTCAAACTGCAAAACATTTTCCTTAAGTGAAAAACAATATGTAAAACTAAATAATGAATAAAATATTTTTAACTAACTAACTATTAGGTGTCAAAATAATAAATTTAAAAAAAAATTCATTTTAAGAGGTATTTATTTGTATTGGTTAATAGATCTGGCCATTTTTACTTTTTCGGCCCTCACAGCCATCTTCAGAACCTCTGACATTTTATTATGGATGTCCTCTAGCCATATTCAGAACCTCTGACACCACCTATTACCGATATCCTCCAGCTATATACAGAACCTCTGACATCCTATTCCAGCCATATTCAGAACCTTCGACATTTTATTATCGATGTGTTTCAGCTATATTCAGAACCTCTGACATCCTATTCCATCCATATTCAGAACCTCTGACATTTTATTATGGATGTCCTCCAGCTATATTCAGAACCTCCCCCCCTCTGACATTTTATTATGGATGTCCTCCAGCTATATTCAGAACTTCTGACATTTTCTTATGGATGTCCTCCAGCCATCTCCAGAACCTATTAGTACATCCATAAAAGGATGCCAGAGGTTCTGAAAATGGCTGAAGGGGCGAAACAGTTACCACTCTAACATCCTATTTTAACATGCAACCGATTTTATTCAATTGTTTAATGTTACATGTCAGAAGAGATTTTTTTTTTTAATTTATTCAAGGTTTTTTCGGCATCTGAGGCCATTTAGACCTCGTCAATTGATTGGTATTCAATTAAATTGAAATACAATTTTTTTCACGGGGGCGGGCTGTGAAACCTCGACCTTCCCACCTCTGACCCATATTTTAACTTATTAAATCACATACTTTGGTACCACATACACAATAGCAATACTTTCACAGCTAAATAATAATTCACTGAAAATTTGATGTAACCAACAAGGAAATTATTTAATTAAATCTCAAAAAAATAAATAAATAAATAAATACTTGTTATCCACCCTAGAAATCGTAATAATGAAATATTAATGAAATCAGATAGCATGATAGATAGATAGGGCTATTAATAGTTGTATTTTATGCTCTTTCATATCTATTTACTGAATGATTAAAATGTCGTCGATTGTCTTCCAATATTCAACCCTTTTTTTTCTCTCTCTCTGATTCAATCTACACTCTCTAATAAATAATTAACATGAATAAATTAAAAATACAAATTCTAATCACTTTGTAAAGTAATATTTAATCAAATAGATAAATCATCATCTGTTTGATCGTTTTCGTGTGTTCTTAAAAATTCATATCCACAAAAAAAAAAAAAAGTTGACATATTTTATAAATTTCCTTTTAGAATTTAATAAATGAAACCCTTCGTTGTGTTTTATCAACACACACACACAAACGAATAGCGTATTATAAATTATTCTATTTTTTCAAGTTAATAAATTATATTTCTAATAGACAGAATCACAAAAAACAAAATTGGAAAACTTTCCTCACTGATTAGGCCTTCAATTGTTATTTAAGGCTGGCATACGTCTTATTTGTAAAATAAAATATTGGTAGGACTGTTTTACCGCCCATTGCGGGCTTAATTCTCTCTATATTTGAATATCTAAATTTCTTCCTAATCAGATTAACGGTTCCAGAGATATAAACAAAATAAAAAGATTTTTATTTATTATAATAATCCCCCTTCCTATTATTCCCATATAGTAGTGTGGGAAAATAACAATATCTTCACTATTCTAATTATATATTTTTGTTCCAATGAGGGAAAAATAACAATTATTTATTTTTGTTCCAAATAAAATAATTTATTTTCAAATTAAATCCCACATTAAAATTAATTAATTTATTATTTTTTTTATTTATAAATTTTCTTTTCTTCAAGTTGAGAAGAAAAAAATCACAAAAATCAAAGAATGTGTATCACTTAACTCATTAAATAAAAATTCACGATTTCGGATAATTTATAAAAGATTCAACGTTTCGGTCTCTCATTCCTATGGCCTTTTTCAAGTATAATTGAGATGCAATCACTTAGATTATTTCTGTTTGTGCTATATCGGAAGAAGGCCATGAAATGACAGACCGAAACGTTGTATCTTGTACAAATATTCCAGAACCTCCTTACCTGATCAATTGTGGATTTTGCAGCTGGATAATAGGATCTTGGTTTGGGAATCACAAAAATTTATAAAAGTTTGTCGCTAAGTAAAATTCACGATTTCGGTCTTGGCTAAGACAGGAAACGTCTTGGTTAGGACCATCTTCAGAGCTAACCATATCCAGCTCATGAATTACCACATCTTGTAATAAAAAAGTATCATTTCGGGTAGACTGATGGGGAATTTACGTCTCTTTTATTATTCAACTCAATATGAAATGCGATATCCGATTAAAAATTAATTCCTTTTGTGAGATTTAATTTTAATTTAATTTATTGGAACAAAAATAAATAATTGTTATTTTTCCTTCATTGGAACAAAAATAAATAAATGATGAAATTATTGTTATTTTCCCTCATTATTACATATATTTACATACTGTATTTGCTTTGATTGGCCTTCTTTGAAATCTTTGGTATTTGTACAACGTTTTGGTCTCTTATTTCATGGCCTTCTTCCGATATATTCAAGTTCCACCAGAAATAATCGAAGTGATTGTATTTCAATTATACCTGAACAAGGCCATATAATGAGAGACCGAAACGTTGTGTCTTAAACAAATTATTCGAAATCGTGAATTTTTATTTAGAGAATTTTGTGACAAACGATTTTTGTGATTCCCTTAAATTTCAATAGAAATCATATCATTTCTCTTTTTTAATCAGTTTAGTTACTCCCCCTCCCTAAACCCCCCTCCACCCGGTATAATTCTCTCTCTCTATTGCCCTCAGGCTACCAACTGCACCCTTTCGACACTATTAATATTTCATCGACACTCTGTGTGAGTTCGTGCATTTAGGGCTGGTCAAGTTAATCATCATTCGATTCGGGGAGAGAGGGGACATACGAAACAAAAATGTGGTTTTATTAACTCCCCCCTTCTGATTGAGGTGCGTTTTTATTTTAAATAATAAATATAAAATTTAAATATAGTATTGTAAAAGTTTTGATCGTATATAAAAAAAAAAAAACTTTTTCTTTTATAAATTTTTAATAAAGGTTTTTTGAAAAATTGATTTGTTACTCTGAATATTTTTTTTTTTTCTTGATCAAAAGGGGAAGAAGAATCCCTATGATAATAAATAATTTGAGATCTGATAGTTTTTTTAGTTGGGCGTTAGTGATAAGGCGTCCCTTTTATTATTCAACTCAATATGAAATGAGATATCCAATTAAAAATTAATTTCTTTTGTGAGATTTAATTTTAATTTAATTTATTGGAATAAAATTAAATTTAATTGTTATTTTTCCCTCATTGGAACAAAAATAAATAATTAGAATATTGAAATTATTGTTATTTTCCATGTGTACATGTATTTCAATAGTGGCGGATCCAGAGGAGTTTCTCGGAGGAGGGGGTAATCTGGTGTGACTGGTCGCACAGCACACAATTTTTCTTATTATCGGTAATTTAAAGGTGCATTCTGTAGTTGTCTACCAGAATATATATACAAATCATATTTTTAAGTATTAGTTTTTAAAATTTTATATTAAAAAATACAATTTTTTTCCCAAAAAATATATTTTTCTCAAGTCTTGGGGGGAGGTAATTACCCTCTTTACCCCCCCCCCCTTGTATTCGCTCTTGGTATGTACTTTGATTGGCCTTCTTTGAAGTCTTTGGAACATTTATAAACATTTTTCTGCGACATAATCAATTCATCAAAAGCCTTTTGCAACTTTCTGAACGAAACAAAATTTAATGGCACTTCTTTTGTTCAGCTAATTAAGACAAAAAAAATCGTCAATATCATTTTTTATCGTTTAGAAAACAGAAATAACTAATGAAGACATTTCATTTATTGGAACAAAAATAAATAATTGTTATTTTTCCCTCATTGGAACAAAAATAAATAATTAATTAAAATATTGAAATTATTGTTATTTTCCCTTATTTTTATACTGTAGTACATGAAATTTGGCACAGATGTCACGAACAAAAGTACCAACATAAAAATAAGTAATTTAAAAAAATTTGCCCGAATCGAAAGTTTAAATTAAATTAATATTCACCTTACTTTTTAAAAAAAAAAAAAAAAAAGAAGGAATTAATCATGAAAAATTTTGCTTCCTCCCACAATTTTAAGTGTTAAAGATCCCGTAAATTCAAAATAAATTTCTTATTTATAACTATCACTAAATAAATACTAAAATATATGGAAAATCTAACATAAAACAAAAAATATTAATTGAAACATAGGATGGCGTTAAAATGTTACAAAATGCTTAATTTTATTATCAAATTCAATTGAATAAAAACAAAAAAAGAAATCAAGTTTATTTATTTATTTATTTTTTTGCTCTCCCTACTTAAATCCCAATCTTTTTCTGACGAAGGGGGAGGGAAAAAAAACACAAGAGAAATAAAATCTAGGTCATTTTTTCCACCCAATGCACTAGACGAGTGAGTGAGTGAATTGGATGAAAAGAGGGAAGCCGCCACCGCCCCTGGTGCTTTGGAAAAAAAAAATAAGGGGGAGAAAAAAAATATATAAATAAACCAACCATGATAATACAATCATGCTTATTGTTTTACATTTTCCAACAAACAAAAAAAAAAAGTAATAAATAATTTCAAGCTTTTTTATTTTATTTGATAGCTAACTAGCGAAATTTATCTCTCTATTTAGAGTTCAAATGGACCTTTGAATTTTTTTTCTTTTTTAATAAAATTTCAATTTGTGAGATTTAATTGAAATAATATTTATTTTCTAATTAAAAATTGTTTTTAAATTGGAACAAAAATAAATAATAAATAAAATAATAACAAATAATAATAAAAAATTAAATAAACAATAATTTATCATGTGGGACAAGAAAATAATTTTATATCTCGTAAATGAAATTTTTAATATTATGTAATTTAAATTAAATTCTCAAACATTTCACATTCTCTTACTTATATACTTTAGATTAGAGAAAGTATTGCGTTAATATCAAAAATTTGTTTTCTGGATGTTGATAAAAATACAAGTTTTGAGGCCCCTAAATATAGCGGATACCGTGAAATTGTCTGTCTGCCTGTACTAGTACTTTACTGAAGTACTTTTTAAATTTTTCTAAATTTGTCAAAAATTCGCTCTGTTTTATTTAATAAAATTTTTAAGTCTTCTTCTTTTTCCCGCGATGCGGGGTCGGCGGACCTCACTATTTCCCTCCAACCATGCATTTTTACGACCGGGGGAAATAGAACAGGCCGGCCCGTCGTACGGTCTGACTCCTGTTGAAAAGAGGAAGAAAGAGACAACCATACAAAGAACTGAAGGACTGCCTGTCCCAGCTCGGGCAGCTCGTGGTCGCCAATAAATCTGATTAACAATTTTTTTCTGACTTTTCTTCTAAATTCTATAAATATTATATCGTCTGTCTGTCGGTCTGTCACTCTCTGTTTGACCAAATTCCCTAGAGAGTCCAGGAAAATACTCGGGTCCCAAAATTCTCAAAATACATTCTTCCTTTGAATGTTTAATTTTAAATCCTCTATTGGGCACACACAGAGAGAGATTCGTTCAATCAATCAATTGGCAAACATTATTTTCCATATTCGGAAAACTTTTTTTTTTGTTTAAACAGAGACAAAACATCTTTTTATTATTAAAATTTGAATATTTACAAAAAAAAGGCTTTGATTTTATTTAAATAACAAATTTAAATAGTTGGTGTCATTCTAAAGATATGAGAGAAGGCGTTTGGCGTTTGTTGCGTCAAAATCGGTTGAGTGGTTGCTGAGTTATCAAAGAACACACAAAGAGACATTACATCGATTGTAAAATTATCAAAATTGCGGGATTTAATAAATAAAAAAAAAAAAGCCAATTAATTAAAATAAATTAAATCTCTCAAATGAAAAATAATAAAAATTGTTATATAATTAAATTTTCTATTTTTCTCTCTTGACTAGATGCGAAACCCGACGAAGGCGGGCCTGATAATTTAATTATTTTCATCAGCCAGGTCATGAGTTCAAATCCAATTTCCCTCTCTCTTAATATAATATTAAAATTTACTTGATTTGATTAAACAATCTCATTGAAATTGACTTTTAGATAATTATTTTTTCATATAAAAAATAAAAAATTCATTTGATTTCTTTATATACTAAAAAGAAATAAAGTCTTTATATTCTTTTTTTTTTTTTTGTATTCTAAGCAAAAGGGTTTAATTTAATAGTATTAAAAATGTATGTAATCAATTTAATTTGAATCACGTATTACGTCGAAAGGGCTTGCTTCTTTCTTATTTATATTATCATTCTAAATTTATTGAAAGAGAGAGAGAAAAGGGCCATCCATCCTTTTGTTTTATTTATTAAGGTTAATTCTATCTTTCAACTATTCATTTAATGAATATTTGCTTTAAAAATTTTTATTATTCATAAACAAATGGTTTTCCCCTCTTCTCTTTCCTCCCTCCCCTCCATCCCCCAAATAAATTGTCAATCAATCAGCTTGAAAATTGATTTTCTTTATGACTTGGTAATTAGAATTTAATTAAAAAAATAAATAAATAATTTATTCTTTTAATGAGACATTATTGTTATAAATTATTTATTTTTGTTCCTGGATAAAAACAATTTTTAATTGGAAAATAAATTTTTATTCTAATTAAATTTCACAAATGTATTGCAATTAAAACGATTTCGTTAAATATGTATTTCTTTTTTAGTCTATTTGATTTTAAATTTCGTCACACTTGCTATTTTTCTTGATGGTATCATCTTCAAATTTTTTTTTTTTTTTTTTTTTTAATACTAAAAACCTTTTATTTCTTCATTTACCACTTCCACCAGGCCATGAGACGGACCTGCTTGATTTATTTTTATAAATATGTAGATAGCGATGTTTTTTTTTTTTTTTTTTTTTTTTTAATAACAACTTCTTAATTAATTTTGTGATTTGAATTTGCAATCACAAAAAAGAAATATTTTTTAGTTCTCGAAATTTTCATATATTCGATAATGAAATGAAATTAAATTAAACAAGATTGTGTCACTTCTTGTATATGTCCAAATATCTTGTATAGCCTCTAAGAATATGGTCCGATAATTGTTTAGGAACGAGATGAAAAGATTTTTGCAGGCTCTTCTTATTTCAATATTAAAAAAAAAATTAATTATTATTTATTAATTATTATTTCCACGCAACTTTAGTTAAAAAAAAAAATTACAAAATTTCAGCTGAATTTATTCAAGTTGAATTGAGACATTCATTATTGTTATTATTTATTTTTGTTCCAATTAATTATTAATTGTTTGTTTCAGTTGGAACAAAAATAAATAATAACAATAATGCAACGTCTACATAATATTTAGGAAAGTTATTATTTATTTTTCTTCCAATTAATTATTAATTGTTTCTATTGTTTGAATGTTATTTTTCTATTGTTTTAATATTGCTTTATTATTGAATTTTTATTGCCTTAATATTGCTTTGTGATTGTATGGGTATTGCTTTGATATTGCTTGTTTTTCTATGCTTTTAACAGTGCCTAGTTATTGTTTAATTTTTTTTTTATGTACGCTGTTTTTCTATCATTTGTATTTATTTGTATTTCTTTTTACACGTCATTGGTATGGTTTAAATACATGTATTGCCTTTTTATTGTCTTAATTGTATGTACAGTATTTTTCTATCATTTTTATTTATTTGTATTTCTGCTACTCATCAATCTTTTGTAACATTTTACCTATATAATTTTTTGTAAAAATGTTTTTATAAAACTTAGAAATTTTTTTATCGTTTTATTCTCATGGCCCAAACTGGGCTAAGAGACAAATAAAAAAAAAAATTAAAAATTATTAGGCCTAATTGTTTGCTTCATTTGGAACAAAAATAAATAATAATAAACAACAAATAATTTATTTTTGTTCCAATTAATTATTAATTGTTTGTTTCAGCTGGAACAAAAATAAATAATAACAATAATTAATGTCTCAATTCAAGCATCTAAAGTACATTCTAGTCATTTCGCTTACCAAACATAGCACGCCATACTTAAGTATTTGTTTTCTATTCAAAGAAAATTGAATTTTTGTTTAGAAATTTATTCCAATACTATATTCGTATATATATATATATATATTTATTTAAATCCAAAAAGCGTGTAGTATAAAAGAGCAAAAGAGATGAGAAAAGTTTATTTTTCTAACTTGGGTATACCCTGGTATATATATGGCAAATCTCTTCTCTTCTCTCTACCTCTGAACCGATTGCTTTTTACTACTTACTCCCTTTAGAGAGGGGATTTACCTAAATGGATGATGATGATGTCTCCTCTCCTCCTCCTCCTTCTTCTTCATCTCTCTATCTCTCGGTTAAGGTTGTAAATTTTATAACCCATTGGGATTTCATAAGGCCTCAATATGTTCCTCCCTCCCCCACCCCCATCTGACTTCCTCTGTGTTATCATATTCTCCGTTTTTTTACGATTTTTTGATATTTTTTTGAAACAAATATCAAAAACATATGGCGAGGAACAAAAAAAAAAAAATAAAGTTTGAAAATTGAGAAATTCATTTAGATTTATGTTCTTGTTCATATAAACACACACACATAGGCTTACAAAAAATAAATAACTCATGATAAATAAATGGGCAGAAGTGAATCTTGAATCAAAAAGGAATTTGTAAAATATTTCAATTTATTTTTGTTCCTAAATTTGAAAACAATAAAATAAATTTTATTTATTATTATACTAAATTTCAGAAAATTTATTGTTTATTATTTTTTTCGTTTTGAATATTAAAGACTGAAACAAGCAAGTAATCTTTTTTCGGCATTTGAGTATTCCTTTTCTATATTAATTGAAATAAAATATATTTTGCATAGAAAAATTTAATCGCTTTGAACGGTAAGCAATTAGAAACGAAAGCTCTACCTCTCTGCTTCGGTCCCGAAGAATTCTAAATGAAAGAGTTTTTATTTTTCCAAGGTTTTAACCATGAAGGGTAGGTAGTCAATATTCGAAACGTTCTCTATTGCTTTAATAAAATAAATAAATATATTAATTTTACCCTTTCGATTGCTGAGCGGTTAAAGTATACATGTACTAATATATATTTTAAATAATATATCGATGGCTACTGGGGGACGTTCCACACCTTGATTACCCAGGGTCGCCCATCCGAAGTTGAAATTGCCTAACTGTAGCAATCTGCTGTTGCTCTAATTCGTTACCCCCTCTACAATTTTGTTTTCATTTGTTTAGATACAATTTTTACAACTCAAAAATAAAAATAAAATTAAGTAGAAGAAATTCGATCGCTGAATGGTGATTATCAGGATTAGTAGGCAACTAGCAAATAATAATAAAAAAAAAACTTTAATTATCCTTGACGTTTCGGTATCAAATCGATCCCATCTTCAGGACCTACTAAAATTTTATTTGGTGTTAATTTAGGCAAAATACAAACAATCTTTACAAGTATTTTTTTTATAAAAACAAAACACACGATCAACTGTTGATGTTGATTAGAAATGCATCTATCTAAGCAATATTAAGTGTTTTGATTTTATATAAAAAAAATACTTGTAAAGATTTAAATTAAATTGTATGCTGGGTATGTGAGATTGGAGTCGGGAGGAATAAAACCAGAGTTGTCAAACAACTTTACACTTTTATTCTAAGCAGCAGTTTCGGTAACCATAACGGTTGCCAACTTCAGTGCCAATGAAAGTTTTTTAAGGTGTCCCTGTCATATATGATAAACATTACAATATACACCTTAAAAAACTTTCATTGGCACTGAAGATGGCAACAGTTATGGTTACCGAAACTTCTGCTTAGAATGAAAGTGTAAAGGGGTTCGAAAACCTGGTTTTATTCCCTCCGACTCCAACTTGTAAAGATTGTTTGTATTTTGCCTAATTAACACCAAATAAAATTTTTCGATGACCATAGAAGACCATGAAGATGGTCGACGATATATAAAGTTTTTTTATTATTTGTTGGCTGCCTACATCTCCAGAAAATAAAATTAATTAATTAAAAGGCATTTAGTGCGATTTAATTAGAATAAAATTTATTTAATTGTTTTAAATTTCACTCAAGAACAAAAATAAATAATTTATTTTTCAATAATAAGAACAAAAATAAATAATTGAATAAATTAAATTTTTTTTTTTTTTAATTAAATTTTAAAACTTTTCAAATATTTTTTTCTCTTTAAGTAGCCTACGTAATTTTATATTTCGCTAACAAAAAAAAAAATCCAGCTCCACCTATCATTTAAATTACCCAATGGAATTATATACTAAAGTAGACAGTTTGTTCCTAAGAAGGGAGAGGGAGAGGTCCCTTAAGATTAGTATAAGAAACAACAACAACAACAACAACGGAGTAGAGAAGAATTTCATCGCTTACTTATTTCACTTAGAGTTACATACGTAGGTTGCCTTTAATATTAAAACTTTTTAGACTCTTATCTGTCTGTCTGTCTGTTTGTGTGAATGTTATTCATCATCGCATGCAAGGCAACCTTCACAATTAAACTTAACAAATACAACTACGTGATTTTTTTTTTTCATTGAATTTTTAGACGGTTCACACATAATAAAATTTTGTATTGTTCTTTAGTACTACTGTAAAATGGGCTTAAAAACAATCAAACAAAAAAAGCAACACCAAATTTTATTAATTTTGCTCTATATAGTGATAAATATCCAATATTCTGTCGACAGTATAATACCCAAGTTCTTCATACAGTACTAATCTCAATAGATTTCCCCATTCCAAATATGATCCTATTCTAAACGAACTCTTTTTGGAATACACCAATTCTAATTATCCCAACTACTTAAAGATTTACACTGATGGATCGAAAGGCTTGTCTGGAACGGGCTTTGCCTTTTGGTGTCCTGCAACTAATTACACTAAATGTTATAAGCTGCCATCCGAATGTTCTACTGCTGAATTTTTTTCAAGAACTTGAGCACCCATGAACGAACGATCTGCACGGACTCGCTAAGCTGTACGAGGTTTTCCAAGAAACAAGAATCCCTCATATATATAAGATTTAGATATTATTGAGGAAATTCAATTTCTTAAGGCTTCCAATAGAGAGGTTTCACTCTTATGGATTCCCAGGTCACTCTGGTATAGAACAGGCTGATCGTTTTGCTCACCTGGCAGCTTTCCGTGGGGAAAAGATGGATTTCAAGGATACTAGGAGCATTATCATGATTGGTAGACTTTTTGGGATTTGAGTAGCAAAACCAGAGGGTCTCATCTATATGCTATTTCCCCCAAGATACCGACAAGACCTTGGTTTGCTGGTGTTCAAATTTTCCGGAAGTTAGTGATACTAGTTGTACGACTAAGGTCTCGCCTGTTTATCTTTATAAGATTGGTCGAAGAATCTCTCTGGGAGATATCGATCATATATATATATATTTGGCCTGTGAGAGAAACAAGTCTCAGACAAGTTTTATAATTGGAATTAGGAAGAATATCTTCTGTTTTCCAACGAAAATGTCTTTGATTTTATTTCATATGGATGATGAAATCATCTTTAGACACCTCTTAAGACACATCACACCTATTGGGAAGATCTGTCTTTGAGAAGAATTAAAAGCAAAATCTCTAAAGGTGGATCCACACTTGTAAATATTTTCGCCTTAAATTAACAAGTGTAGACCTGTGCGGCACAAGAAAAGGACAATATATATGTGCCGCACAGGTCTACACTTGTTAATTTACGAACGCGTTCGGCGAAAATATTTACAAGTGTGGATCCACCTTAACATTTTCTATTCTATATAATCTAGTAAAATGAAATTTAAAAAATTCATTCAAATTAAATTTATTTATATGACAATGTAAAAAATTAAAAAAAAAAAAAATTAAATTAAAAACACTAGTTTATAAGTTGAAAAAAGATTTATTAAATAATATCTAACAAAGCTGTGAGTGTTATTTATTGGCGAGACCAAACATCCCATGGCTCTCGGGAATCGAACCCAGGATCTCCAACCTTTGCGGGGCATAGACGTGCTTTCCATTGCACCCTCGACCTACACTAATAAAACTCACTTCCCCTTATATACAGTTAGTCGTGCAAGTCACTAACAATGTGAAAAACTTTAAATAAAATTTTTTAGTAACTTGCACGGCATATAAGTAGTGAGTTTTATTAGGGTCTGGTGGCCTGGTGCAATAGACAGCACGCCTATGTCCCTCAAAGGCTGGAGATCCTGGGTTCCATGGCCTCGCCAATAAATACACTCTCAGCTTTGTTAGATATATATCTTCAAGTCCGAAGAGAATCGAAATGTTTTGATATAAATCTCAAAAATATTTAATTTATTAAATAATATTTATAACATTGTAATTAGATTTTGACACTTGTTTATAATAAACTGTAAATTCACTTCTGAGTGTCAAAATGTACATTAAGTGTTAAAAATATTAATTTTTATAAAATCTAAAAGTATTTTTAATTTAATTTTTGCATACTGTTTCAACTAGAGCCTACGGTTGAAGCATAAATCAAAAATTTACTTGTTTAAGTTTATTTATTTTTTTAATGCAAAAAGAATCCCTTCTCTCTCTCTCACTCTCTCTCTCTCTTTTGGTGTAGTATTAGTAGGAAGCGTAAATAAGAGCCTGGAGGTCCGGTTTCTGTTCCTGAAAGCCCTATAACACAGAGAGAAGGAAGAAGACCCTCGAGGCAAGAGAACCAGGGCTCGGTCATTAGAGTTTGCCCGTAAAACCACATCAGAGAGAGAGAGAGGGCGAAGACCCCCCCCTTCTCAAGCCCTGCGGATGGAGAAGAAGAAGAAGAGCAGACCTGCTCTGCTCTGCTCTTGTTGCCCAAGTAATGAGAAGACGAACCGATGGCCTTGGGCTCTAGGTTTTCGTGGTTTACTAAGATGTCTGCCCGCATGAGAGCATCAAGTTAAATTCCCGAGTTTATATTAATAATAATAATAATAATAATATATTATTAATTATTATTATTATTATTTCTGAACAACTTGACTTCCTCAAGATTTTGAAAGTTTCAAATTTTCACTCAATAATTTTTGTTCCAATTAAAATTAAAATCTTTTTGTTTATTTTTCAATACAATATTGTATTATTATAAAATTGATTTAATTTTTATGTAGCTCTGATGAAGGCTATATGTTGAAAAAAATGTAGATGCGCATCTCGTTAGCAATTGAATAAAAAAAAAAAAGACATTGTATGGTTTTATGAAACCACGATGCAAGTGAAACTTTTTTTTCAGATCGTAGGCATTTAATTGAAATTTTCTTGAAAATTATTCGATAAAATAGCGGTGGTGGAGTTGCCTTTGGAGACGCTAGGCCCTGGCGGGCGGCGTCTCGGGATAAGAGTTGTCCAGATAAATGTATTTTAATTAATTTTGCTGCATAATATAAAAATATGAAATAAAAAATTCAAGTGGAAAATAAATTTTATGTGGGGAGGCCCCCTCTTGTAGGACCGATAGAACTTTCTAAGTTCTGGAATATCATTTTCAATTATTTACATGAAAAATAAAAATAAAAATTAATTTCAGAGGAGTGGGGCGGTAAAACTTTTTGAAATGTCGGATTTTAGCCGAAGGAAAAGTTTTTATTTTTCATTTTAAAGATTGGATTAATGTATTTTTCGTAAAGCGAGTTAGAACCTCTTTTCCAATGCTTGTGAACCCCTGATAAGGGGGATATGATTACAATAGACATTAAAATACCTAAAATCGTGTATACTTAACAATATTTGCCTTGATAAAGGTCGTTATTGGCGAACTGAAACGTCGGTAAATAAAAATTTTTTTTATTTAAACCAAGTTTCTTTGGATCCTGATTAAATCTCCACAGCCATAAAACGTTAAGTTTATATAAATAAAGTACGTATTTCTAAAATGATTGGGAGATTGAAGAATAAATTGTTTCGAGTACCACATGAATCCACCTTTGGTGGTTGTATTGGTTTAATATGAAAATATTACAATTATTCTGATTATTTGGAATCTGGAATCGTCCGATTTAATAAATCAAATTCTTATAAAAAGTTTTGAAAAAAAAGTTATGGTTTCAAGATTAGATATGCGAAAAAAATTGTCCACACCAGATAAAAGTCAGTTGAGAAAAATTTTATTCAATTTAATAATTATAATAATATTATAAAATTTATTTATTATTCTAATGGAACAAAAATAAATAATTAATGACAATATTATTGAGTGGATTTTCTTGAGTAATTCTAAAATTTTGTTCTTTTTATATTCACTGATGATGGAAGTATGAATTCAATCAATTTGATTTTTTCATTTAATCATTGGCCCATTAAAATAAAGAAGAGATGAAGTAGAGATGGAGGTGTGTGGGTGGCAATCTCCTTTTATCCCCATGGGTGGAGCCCAAGACGTTGTTGGCTGGGCTAAGGGCAGCGCCCTTTCGTCACCCACGCACACACACACATACAGAGACCGTTTTCAACCAAATAAGCAGCAGCCAGCCAGCCAGCCACGGGGCTTTGAACCCCCTAAATCCTCCTCTCCTTCTTCCTTAAGCCAAGAACACACACACACAGATGTTAATTTGCATCTTGGCCTCCTCTCCTGGCGGCGGCGTCCTCTTTCGCACTTAACACTTTGTCAAGAAGACCAAAAGACCAAGCTGCTAGGCTGGACCAACTAACCACTCACTAAAAGACCCTCTTCCTTTAGGGAATCCTTAACCTTTCGACATATTAACCTTTAAGTAAATTTAATATTAGCAAGCTAACGCTAATTGATTTCTAGTCTATTGCATTCCTTTTTCTTATCTTAAAGGAATCTTTTTCTATATATATAATGAGTGTCCGTCTGTCTGTCTGTCTGTCTTGATCAAATCCCAGTCCCATCCATGATCTCTGTAAGGAAAAAAAATAATAAAAATTTATTTATATAACAATTTTCATTTGAGATATTTAATATAGTTTTTCATTTGGTTTTAATTTTTCATAAGACATGTCATAAAAATTGTCTATTTATTAAAAAAAAAACTTCATAAAAATCCGTCTAGTAGTTTCAGAGTTCAGAAAGTCTGTCTTTTAAAAATACACCAAAAACACCTTTTTTTGGCATTTAAAATTTTCTAAATTAATTGGGATCCAATAAATTTAGAAAAAAATAAAATACAATAAAATTTTATTTATATAATTAATCATATAATAATAATTGTGAGATTTTAATTATATTTCAATATTTGAACTCTGAAACTATTTGATCAATTTTTATGGACCTTTAAATTATAAAATATTAAATGCTTTTATTTTCATAACTTTTTCCCCTATATTAGAAACAAAAAAAAAATCCTTTTTATTTGTAAAATGTTTTTTTGTGTGTATGTGGATTTAATGTTCCACAAGGCAAGATAAAACTCAATGCTTTCCAATGGGCAAATTCTATTTCTGCATTTTTTGCGCTCCCTCTTTTGAGGGACTCGGGTATTTTTCCATAACGTCCTTTAAAAATTCAAACGGGAAATTGATCAAACAGACGGACATCTAAACGGACAAGAATTTGTTGTGAGTGAATTGAAACAAACGAGGGCTTGAATTTGTGGCCCCTGGCACAGGGTCTCTCCAAAAAAACGTAATGTCCAAATCCCTTCAATGTTAAAAGGGGGAGAACAGAGGGGGGGGGCTCTTAAAAGAGGGGATCAATTAACAGAAACGAAACACGAATAGCGTGAATTTCTATAGAGAGCACACGAGACTCTCTAAAAATAAAAAACTAACTCTAAGATAAGCTATACTTATTGTGCTACACACAAAAACTACAAAAAAAAAAACATTTTTTTTTGTTTCTAATATAAAGAACAAAGTTATGAAAACATTTAATAATTTAAAAATTGTTCAAATAGTTTCAAAGTTGAGACTATGACTTTTCCCATCTAGTTAAACTAATGATGTGATTAAATAAGTGCCGGGGTCGTAGTTAACTAGCTAAGACCCAAAGGCTTGAAATTAGGGACATGTTTATTAAAAATTTTTATAAATGATGCCTTTATTATGTTGCTATCTTCACAAAACTATTCTTCTCTCCATCAGATAGCTAATTATATGTGAAAAAACACATTTTTTTAACTCGAAGGTTAAGCATATTCTTGTTTACTGTATTGATGATTTGCTATCTGTCGGATAAGTTGAGCTAGTTGACTAGATCTGAAAAAATCTGGTGTGACTGGCGCACAGCACATAATTTTCTCTTACCCTTCGGTTAGAGAAAGTTGTGCACCGTGCCGGTCACACCAGATTTTTTGTGTCGAGATATATTTAGTTGCTCTTAGCACTTTAGTTCCAAACTTGACCACGCGATTATTCATAGATAGCGCTGAGCTACGAATGCTTCCACATCAGTAAAGTGTACTTCAAACGATTTCAACGAAAAATTTCACTGATATACTTTTTTAAAGAGCATCTAAAAAATAGTTGATTTATGAATTTTAAACAAAATCGTTGCAGCGAATTTTGAGAAAATTGCAAAACATTGAAAAAGTACATCAGTAAAGTATAAGTACTTTTTGGCCGATTTTGTTCAAAAGCTTATTTTTAACCCTTGGGAGGGTGCCAATCTTAAATCAAAAATTTCAACCTAGTAGCTCTTTTAGTTCTTGAGATATTTTGTTCACAAACAGACCATGTCGCGAAAACCACTTGTTTGGATTAGGGGACCTTACAACGTGAAGATCCATCAAAATCTCGAAATCGAATTTTTGACATGAATCCAATACTTTCTTTATATATATTTCATATATAGGGTAAGAGAAAGTTGAAAGACAAAGGTTGTTGTCAAATCTTGCCCACTTTTCTCTCTCTTTCTATAGATTGAATCTATCAACTGTCGTATTTATTTGAGATTTGAGTATGTATGCATGTATGCATGCATGAGTGCGTGTCAAGGGTGACCCTACCTTCTATAATACTGTGTGTGTGTGTGTGTGTGTTCTCTCTGCGTGACCGTCAGACTCCCCACACTCTCCTTTGCCTTTGTATAATTGCGACCAATTACTTGACTAATACACTCGAGTGATATTTTAAATTATGACATGAACTCTCATACATCTACATATATTTATTATTATTCATTCACTTTGATTTATACTAGAAAAAAAAAAAATTAATTATTTAGTATAAAAACACGAAAGTATTATATCTACTCTTTGATTGACCAATGTGTTGGCATGATGGGACATCATTGTCTTGATTTATTTGTTGGTATTGGCGAATAGACTTCATATGGCTCGGGCCGCCTGCGGCAGGTCCACGCTTTTCATAAATCATATTATTTTGTTGTTATATGTATTTTATAAATACCTATTTATATATTTCTATAAAAAATTTTATTTGAAAGATTTAATCGTATTTTGTGTTGTTGTTGACGTAGTCCTCCGGGATGCCTGTGTCGTCGCTGGTTAGGGAGTTTTAGAGTATTCAAAAGACGTTTTGTGATAATTTGGGTTTTATTCAAAATATAATATGGTACAGTGACGGGTCCCAGAGTTGTGTAGTGACGAGCTTTCATTTTTTAAAGAAGAGAGATATTTTTGAACTTCTTAAAAAGCGAGTTCTTTACCCCTAATCTGAGTTAATGATAGCATAAAACTATTGTCTTAAAAATTGTGTATTTTTAAAGAAATCTCATAAAAATACGTCCAGTAGTTTCAGAGTCTATGCGTTACAAACATATTACAACATAAGGTTTTTTTTCGGCATTTAAATTAATTAGGATCTAAAAAAATTCAAAAAAAAAAAATTTCGGTATGTTTAAAATTTTGCGATGTTTTTTTTTTTTTAGAATTTTGCAGAAAGGAAAAGAACAAAAGATCAATTAAAGGTTGAGATAAAGGTTGAGATTCGAAATGTCTCAGGTCCAAATATACCAAGTCTTGGGAAAAAAAATATCTAACTAAAAATTTTTAATTTTTTAAGACTACCCACACAGCCTAAAATATTGCTGGAATGTTGCAGGAATATTATTTCAAAACTTTCGAAATATTGCACTAAATATTCCTGCAGCATTACAGCAACATTTCTATGTCCGTGTTTTTTTTATTCATGGGAAAATTGCCAAAATATTGCAATACAATATTGCCATAATATTCCATTCCATTACTATGTTCCCAGTATATTGAGATGCGAATATTATCACAATATTTCAAAAAAATATTTGTTGAACAGAATATTGAAAATTTTTTTTCAATATTATAATAATATTTCACCAATATTATATTTCAATTTGAAAAAAAATATTGCTGGATTATTTCTAAAATATTACAAAAAAAAATTTAGGAAAATTGGTTCCAAAAATTTTTATTCCAGCAATATTTTATTTGCAACTTTCCAAAAAAAATATTGGTGTTTTTAAAGAATTTTTATTTGGGGGGGGGGTAACCCCCACCCCCCCCCCTTTCCCCTCGACTGCGATATTGCCACAATGTTGTAAGATAGAAAGATTCCTGCAACATTCCAGCAATATTTTGTGCTGTGTGGATAGTTACAAGGAAGAGCGCAGCGAGCGCTTGTAGCTAGTCTCTAAAAAAAAAAATTTTTAAAGAATAAATTTCTATATATAATAATAGCGGAGTGTCTGTCTGTCCGTCTGTCACGCTCTGTTTGACCAACTTCCCGTTGGAATTTTGAAACGAAATTTTGCAGTCTTATAGAGGACGTTATGGAGAGTCCCGGAAAAATACTCGGGCCCCGAAATTCCTATAACTTTTTGAGTTATTAATTCCTAAAGTTACGATTTCTCCCATAGGAAATGTATAGAGAAATATTTAAGTATTCTTTGCAGTTGTGTATTCTTGGAATGTAAACAAATCCTCAAGCAGGCACTGGATTGGAATAGTAGTAATAATAATTTTCTTAATTAATTATTCAACTGGGAATAATTTTCGCTATAAAATAAAAAATATCAATTTCAATCAATTTTTTCTGTTAACGAGTTTAAGGTAAAAATTTTAATTACCTTTATAATTGATTACAAAGTGACAAAGTTTTTGAGTTTTAACCATTTATGAAATTAAACGAAGCCTATCATTAGTACAGTAGTAAGCCTATCTATTGAATATACCGTACATGTACATAATTTCTTGAAATATATGTGAGTGTGTGTGTGTGTGTGTGTGTGTGTGTTTCCCTTTTTGATCGTCGTCGTCGTCTTTTAAAACCCTTCCTTCTCTTTCTCTCTCACTCTAATCTATCTACCCTTTATAATTATACCATGAATTAGTAAACATTTCTCTTGGACATCAGAAACGTTTTAGAGATCTCCACTAATGCTATAAACATTAGTCCTAATTATATCCATGATTTTTTTTTTGGCGTTTTAAGCACTTTGTTGTATTAATATCGTTTTCTTTTGTTTCAGGTAAGAACTCTTCGACATCTCGTGTTATTTCATCTCTGTTAGTCCTCAAAATGTAAGCACTAAAATCTATGGTATCTACTTTTTTTGCAAACGACTATCTTTATTTATCTTTTTTATTTTAATTGTTGAAATAAAAATAATTGATCAGATTTCAATTGTTATCTGGAAATATGGCTAATTAATTAAATAATTGACCTTGAGACTAAATTAAAATTTAAATAACTCCTCATCGAAAGGAGCTACGATGACGTAAGAGGGCTTAAAAAATTCACAATTTTATTTATTATTGAATAAGACTAAATTCGGATTGGTTTCAACAGAAGACATTTAATATAAAAGATGATGGCCAGCAGGTGAGGAAAAGAAGAAAAAGGTTGGAGCTTTTTCAGAGAGAATTTTTATTTTTATTGTAAAAACAAGTGACGTTTCGATTCTCTACAGACTTGTTGTTTAACCCAAAAAAAAAAAATGTGACACGCGTGTTTCACGTTAGAGCTTCAAAAAATGACACTTTTTTTAACTTTTTTTTGAACAAGCCTGAAGATGTAATGAATATAGTATCAAAACGTTGCTTTTGTTTTGCTCATTGTCCCTAATTTTGAGGAAACTATTTTATATCCTCCCAAATTTTTGGCTCTTCTATCAGCATGTCGCGTTACAGCCGTGACGCTACAAGTCATGATTTTTTTATTCTTGATTTTGAGGTTTAAATTTTGCACCTGTAGTCCTCCAAAATACAAAATTGTTTCCAAAACAACATCCTATTAGATATCCAGGAAAACAAACAGACAATACAGATATACGGAGAGATATTTCTATAATAGACAATTAAAGGAAAAATATTTAATTACCAATTTTTATAATTTTTCATTTGAGAGATTTAATTATTTTATTTTAATATAATTAATTTGCTTGAATTTTTCAATTTTAGAGTGAGTGAATTCTTTGGCCAATATGACCAAGAGGAATAATAAATTGACAATGGTTTGACCCTGATGATGGTCCTATATGCGACCGAAACGTTGGCCTTGGCACTTTACATTTAAATAAAAATTGAAAAAACGACTAGCTTCGTTGCTCATTGGAGATTTCCTGAACCTTGAATAAAATAATAAAAAAATAAATAAAAATAAAAATAAATAAATAAAATAAAATATAATAAAAAATAAAAAAACATTCAAAAGATCCGCTAAAGGTGGATGGCAATCATTTTTATAATTGTAATTCTAGAACAGGTTACTTTCTTATTCTACTCTTAAGTCAAATTATATTTTTTTTTCTATTAATATAAAATTATAATATGGCCTGATTAAATAAATAAAAAGCCAATGTATTATAATAATAATTAAAAAAAAAAGAACATCACGGAAATATTGCATGAAAAACAATAGAGGGAGAGAGAATTTATTTTGTTGTGTTGGATGATGTTGTATGTATTATTTTTTTTTTTAATAATTGCTGTGTGTGTGTGTATGTGGGGGCTTTGTTTTGTGTGGGTGGGTCAGTATTATTATTTTTTTTAGCAAGCAGCATGCATTGAAAAAAAAAAAAAACAAAAAACAGGCTGCTAGTTAGAGACTCAATAGGTTAAAATAAATGCATACAATGGACATGTTTTAGGGGTGAGGGGGCCCGGGTGGAGGGGGCGAGTTAACCTTAAGGGCAAACACGCATAGTGTATTATTATAATTACAATAAACACGTATATAATAGAATGATTTAGGGAAAAAAAAATGTTTTTATCGTAAAATTAGGATGAATAGGTTGTTAATCATGTTATAATAATAATAGGGAGTAAATTTTAAAATACTCTTCTCCGTGTTGATCAATTAAATTCATTAGAACGTATAGTGATCCTCGTTTATTAGAGAAAAAACCTGAATTTATTTCTAAATGAGTTTTTACAATATTAACTACTCTAAAACTATCCTCGTAAAATTCTCTATAGATTGAAAAAAAAAACCCATAAAAATCCGTCAAGTAGTTTCGGAGTTAATGCATTATAAAGGAAAAGGTAAAATTATTAATAGATCTCACAATTATTATTCTATAATTAATTATATAAATATTGAATTTGAATTTGACAAATTATTTTAGAAAAATATCTTATATCTAATCTTGACAAATAGACCAGGCGCTGGAGGTAGTTGAGTATGCAAAATTTGAGGACCGAATTCTGACAATGGATTTGGGCTAAGAATAGCTCCCAGAATAAGGATCCGGATCTTGCCGGGCCAATTTTGGTCCAATTTTTTTTACCCCCACCCCTCTAATCTCCATAGGAAATCAATGGAATGCATGCTAAGATGATGTGAAGATTTGCAATTATGGTCAAATTCGAGTACTTAAAACTTCAAATAATGAAAAAACTGTCTTGTCAGCAACTGAGGGGATCCTCTATAGTCCCCTGAGAGTAAAATCTTGCCACCAGTTGTGGTGGTCCCCTCTAACCCCTTCACTCTTTTCTCTCCCTTTATTATACATTTAAATATACGGCCTAAACGCCACGCCAAATTGTGGGGACCGCAATTATGCTCATAATCCACTACCTGGTACCCCAATTAATGAAAAATACTATCTTGCCGCCAGCTGCGGTGGTCCCCTTTAACCCCTTCAACTCTTTTCTCTCCCTTTATTATAAATTTAAATATACTGCATTAAAACCATGCCAAATTGTGGGGACCGGCAATTATGCTCATAATCCACTACCTGGTACCCCAATCAATGAAAAATACTATCTTGCCGCCAGCTGCGGTGGTCCCCTTAACCCCTTCAACTCTTTTCTCTCCCTTTATTATACATTTAAATATACGGCCTAAACACCATGCCAAATTGTGGGGACCGGCAATTATGTCATAATCCACTACCCGTACCCCAATAAATGAAAAATACTATCTTGCCGCCAGCTGCGGTGGTCCCCTTTAACCCCTTCACCTCTTTTCTCTCCCTTTATTATAAATACACCAGGTAGTGGATTATGAGCATAATTGCCGGTCCCCACAATTTGGCATGGTGTTTAGGCCGTATATTTAAATGTATAATAAAGGGAGAGAAAAGAGGTGAAGAGGTTAAAGGGACCACCACAGCTGGCGGCAAGATGTATTTTTCATTAATTGGGGTACCAGGTAGTGGATTATGAGCATAATTCCGGTCCCCACAATTTGCGTGGCGTTTAGGCCGTATATTTAAATGTATAATAAAGGGAAGAAAAGAGTTGAAGGGGTTAGAGGGGACCACCACAACTGGGCAGAGTACTTCTCAGGGGACTATAGAGGGATCCCCTCAGTTGCTGACAAGACAGTTTTTTCATTATTTGAAGTTTTAAGTACTCGAATTTGACCATAATTGCAGGTTTTCACATCATCATAGCATGCATTCCATTGATTTCCTATGGAGATTAGAGGGGTGGGGGTAAAAAAAAATTGGACCAAAAATTGGCCCGGCAAGATCCGGATCCTTATTCTGGGGGCTATTCTTAGCCCAAATCCATTGTCAGAATTCGGTCCTCAAATTTTGCATACTCAACTACCTCCAGCGCCCGCTCTAAAAGTTTTTATTTTTTCATTTAACAATTGTAATTATTAGTTTAAATTATTATTTTTACTTCTTGTGAGATTTAATTAGAAATAATTAATTGGGTGAATTTTCTGAAAATATTCACTAAATTTAATTTCTTAATTATTATTATTTTTTTTTTATTTAGGTTTAACGACTATTGGTGTATAGTTTTAATTTTTTACTCATTTAGGCTATCTAGAAATATAAAAATTATATTCTATATAAAATAAATTGAAATCACTAAGTTATAAGTTTCTATTTATTTAAAAAAATTAGTGTCATTTTGTCACTCATATGTGTCAGCATCAGTAATTATACAACTAATTTCTAGAAAAATTATTGATATATCATATATACAAAATAACAAATTAAAAACACTAAGTTATAAATTTCTAAAATTTATTTTAAAAATTAACATTTTTTATTATATTTTGACTTTAATAAAACTGCAATAAAATCAAAGGGCTTCGGGAAAATAAAGAAAAAAAAACATCATTAGAAATGATTTTATAATTTCTGATGATGACACATATGAGTGTCAAAATGTTTTTTTTTTCCTTTATTTTCTCTGAGCCATTCAGGCCTTTAATTTTATTGTAGTTATATAAAAGTCAAAATTAATTTAAAAAATGTTAATTTTTAAATAAATTTTAGAAATGTATAACCTAGTGTTTTTTATTTAATAAATCTGTCTGTCTTTATCCAATCCGAGCCCCATCCACAATCTCTCTAATCAACAAAAAAAAAAAAATCAAAATTTGATAATATAACAATCTATATATATAATTCGCTAATGTCCGTCTGTCTGTCTGTCTGTCACGCTCTATTTAGGCAACTTCCCGTTGGAATTTTGAAATGAAATTTTATATTCATAAAGAGGACCTTCTGGTGATTACAGGAAAATTATTTTCATCCCGAAATTTCCATAACTTTTTGAGTTATCCTGTATACATTTCCAATGGGAGAAATCGTAACTTTAGGAATTAATAACTCAAAAAGTTAAAGAAATTTCGGGACGTGAGTATTTTTCCGGGACTCTCCATAACGTCCTCTATAAGACTGCAAAATTTCGTTTCAAAATTCCAATGGGAAGTTGGTCAAACAGAGCGTGACAGACGGACACTCCGCTATTATTATATATTATATAGAAGATTTTGAGTGCATAGCCTATCACCTAACACGTGATGGTGGGAAAATAAAAAATTCTAACCCTTGCTTGTTATTTATTCTACTCTTTATTAAAAAGAGAAAAAAAAAAAAAAAAATTAATAATTCCTTCAAAGTCAAAGAATATAAGAATTTTATTTTGTAATTTTGTCAAGTTTTAGGTTAATTATATTGTCTCTATCTCTCTCTCGAATATGTCTAGAAATATAACAACTTTTTGAATTGGATTGCTTGTCATCTCTATACACGAGACACGTGACACGCGACAGACAGACAGACAGACAACCACTCACTCCGAGAAGAGTTTTTATCTAAAAAACAGAAAACAAATCTTTACTTAAAGAAACAAACATTAATTAATTAATTTTATATTTTTGAAAAATAAAAAAAAAAAAAAATCGTGTCCGTGTCCTGATACAGCATTCGATATATAGGTATGTGATGCGGAAAGTGAAAAGGGAAATTTCACCAATTGAATTATTGGTATTGATTATAGAGGATAATTTCCTGAAGATTTTAAGACCAAATCCACTCTGTTATCTCAAAAACTAAAAAGGTTACAGCCTTTTAGGTTTTTTTTTATTTTTTTAAATTTTTTTTCCGTCTGTTGGCTCTCGCCTTTCAGCTCCACACATTATTTTTTACAATATTTTCTTTTTTGTTTTTACAATGGTATCCAAAAATAATTTTATAAAAAACCTGTATATACAAATTTCCTTCAAAATACAAAATTTTAAAAAATTAAATAAAACCAAGACGATATTTAGCAAATCCTACAAAAACAAAGCAATATTTTGAAAATTATACAAAAACAAAGCAATATTTTGAAAATTATACAAAAACAAAGCAATATTTAGAAAATTATACAAAAACAAAGCAATATTTAAGAAATTATACAAAAACAAAGCAATATTTTGAAAATTATACAAAAACAAAGCAATATTTAAGAAATTATACAAAAACAAAGCAATATTTTGAAAATTATACAAAAACAAAGCAATATTTAACAAATTATACAAAAACAAAGCAATATTTAGAAAATTATACAAAAACAAAGCAATATTTTGAAAATTATTTTTCAAAATAGGGATTTTGAGCAAAACGCATTTAAACACAATGAAAACCTATTTAAGGTTACTAAATCGATTATCGGATTCTCCTCGCTAAAATTACCGAATAACCCTGTATAGGAATATTGAAGAATCGTATTCAAATCGAAAACCAAAAATCGATATTCTAATTCACGTACTTTTACTTCGCCGACAAGAAGTCCCGCATCACATAAGTTTTCCTTTCTTTCATATCTCCCAATTATAAAACAATCGCCTTTCAAAGTCACTGGACTTTATCGAAAGAAGTCGGGGGGGGGGGGGGACTTCCCCTTGGGGGCGGCGGGAAGAAGGCAGCGTCTCTAACAACTCTCACACATCAAACAAGTCTTAATAATTGATTAACAAAAAAAAAAAACAACTTAAGCAATTTTTCACAAGTTTTGAAAGAAATTGTTAATTTTTTATAAATTACATCCCCCCCCCCTCCCTCCACTCGCTCCTTCTTTCTCAGGGTCTGAATAATTAAACTAATTAATTAAACACTCTTTAAAAAATGAAACTATTTTTTTTTTGGAAACGACTATCCTTTTTATTTTAATTCCAATTAAAATCCAACAATTATCGAAATTAAAATAATTGATCAGATTTCAATTGTTGTTAGGAAATTAGTATATATGAGTAATTAATTAATTAATTTAAATAAAAAAAATTTTTTTTTAATTTTATTTTTATTATCAGTGAGATAATTAAATTTTATTTAAATCACAAAATTAATTAATTAATTAATTTCCCATTTAGATATTTCTTAACAACAATTGAAATCTGACCAATTATTTTAATTTCGATAATTGTTGGAATTTAATTGGAATTGAAAAAAAGATAGTCGTTTCCAAAAAAAAAATAGTTTCATTTTTTAAAGAGTGTTTAATTAATTAGTTTAATTATTCAGACCCTGAGAAAGAAGGAGCGAGTGGAGGGAGGGGGGGGATGTAATTTATAAAAAATTAACAATTTCTTTCTTCTATGAGAGCATTAAAGAAAAAAACGCTAATGGGCACACACACACACACCACTTTTTTTGTTTACCTACTTCATTAACGAATTTTCTTAATCCTTTATTTAAAAAAATAAAAATATATTCAAAAGTGCATAAAGAGAGAGAAAACTTTATTTTTTAAATCTTGAATAGATAATTATTTCAGACAAGTATCTCATCATCGAATTAAATTAACGCAAAAATTTCTATTTCAAAAAAAAAAAAGTGTTATTTATAGAAATGGTGATAATTTAGCTAGAAATGAGAAACGTCATCCACTCGCTTTTGATCTAGAATTAAAGGGGGGGGTGGTGGTGTTAAGCCACACACAGAGCGATGCACCCTATTAAACGCCTCTCTTTTCTCTATTCAAAAGCAAGCACGCCGAGTAAATGAGATTTTTTCAAATTATATAGAAACTGTGTCTGTGCTGTAGATTACATGTTGAGAGAGCTGTAAAACTATTTGTCGTTTAGAGAGAGGTAGGTGTGTGTTCCTGAGCCAGGGGCCAGCCAGCCAGACAGCCAATCTTTATGGAAATAACGGCGTACGCGAATGAGAAGGGAGAAAGAAGCAATTTCAAATAACCAACCAACCAACCAACCACTGACCCTATTTTTGTATTCTGCACACACATAAAAAGAACAAAAATATCATTATAATAATTAAATGTCAAATATTTTTTTAATATGTCATATTGACATATGAGAAAAGGATTATTAGAGGTCGTCCACATATTACGTAACGCTTTAGAGGGGGAGGGGTCTAAACAAATCGCTACTAATTGTGACATGGGGGACCCGGGGGTTTCTCTAAGTGTGACATAACAATTCAAAAGTTGAATTTATAAAATCTTTTGAAAAATGATTTGTATAAGAAAGTAGTTCTATATAGGGACCGTGCGTGAAATATAGAGGCAGCACTATAGCCGAAGTAAGCGCTCTCTAGTGTTCTTTTGCCAAACTTTGTGGAATGTAAACATTCATTGCAAACAACATAAAATATTTTAATGGAAAATGGAAAAAAAATAATTAAATATGGATTTCAACCAGTTGTCAATAATATTATACGAGGCCAGAATGATGAAAAAGGAAAAAAAAATAATTCAACTCAAATCATGTCTATGGGGTAGTTGAAAAAACAAATAATTTTGAAAGTGTCGTAAGCGTCAAAGACACATTTAAATCCAAATCATTCGTTTTATATTCAAGTTCTCATCAATATGAGGAAATAATGAATTTGGAACTTTAGATAAAATTTTAAAGTTCTTAATTCGTTGATTAGCCCGTTCAATATGTATCCTTACAGAAGCAATGTTTCATCTACTTCTTCCGGAATTGAATTGGTCTTTGGGACCAAAAGGAGAATTTATTAGTACTTATTAGTTTATTATTTATTAGTAGGCCTACTAGCAGCTTTTAGTAATTCAGGAATTTTTAATCGCCGGATGCGTCACAAAGGATTGTGTATTTTTTACTTTCTCTTATCTATGTATATATGTAATATATATATAGAGAGAAAGTATTGGATTCATGTCAAAAATTCGATGTCGAGATTTTGATGGATCTTCACGTTTTGAGGTCCCCTGAATCCAAAAAAGTGGTTTTCGCGACATGGTCTGTCTGTCTGTGTGTCTGTCTGTCTGTCTGTCTGTGTGTCTGTCTGTGAACAAAATATCTCAAGAACGAAAAGAGCTAGGAGGTTGAAATTTTATATTTAAGTTAGGCACCCCCTGAGACGTGACACGAAGCTTTTGAACAAAATCGGCCAAAAAGTACTAGTACTTTACTGATGCACTTTTTCAGTTTTTTTCGATTTTCTCTCAAATTTGCTCCAACGATTTTTTTTAAAATTCAAAAATCAATTATTTTTTAGATTCTCTATAAAATGTATATTCTCATTTTGTGATTGAAATCTTCTGAAGACCACTTTACTCTTGTACTCCATAGAAAAGATAGGAGAAATGGTTGCCATGGCAACAAAATATAAATATTTTCTAAATTTTACATCTTGAATTCAATTGTACCCTACTGTCGGAAACTAAATACATGTCGACACAAAAAATCTGGTGTGACAAGCACAGAACACAACTTTCGATTACCGAAGGTAAGAGAAAGTTGTGTGCTGTGCGCCAGTCACACCAGATTTTTTAAAATATTTTCGCTTCCAGGAAAAATCGAGGGAATATAAGACGGATGTTCGGATTTTTCGTTGTTTATAAAATGAGTATTACTACAAATTCTCGAATTTTGATTTGATACCCAGTCTTTTGGGTTTTCTCTGAAATCGAAAAAAAAAGTTTTAAGGTTCAAGTTTTTATTATAAAATAAAAGTCATAAAAATATTAAGAACCTGGTTAACAAAATGAGTTATTACATGCGTCGAGTTTAATCTCAAATTTCATTTTTAATTATATAATATATTTGTAATTAATTTTGGACTTAGTCATAATTTTTTACTGTTTTTATCCACTGTTTACGTTTTGCTATTTTCATGTGGCTATCTGGAAATTTATAAAAATTTCACTTTCACATCCATTCAAGGTTTCTGAAGTGATGTATTATTACAGCCACGGATACAGCAATTTTTTCTTAAAGTCGACAAACTTCAAATAATCTCAATATATTTAATTAATAATTATTCAAAAATAAATCCCATGTTAAATATTTAACAAATCCCCCGACTTAATTAAGATGATTGCCACTAGTTGGCG
>JAKCPI010008643.1:0-28399 GCA_023213315.1 Euborellia annulipes | reverse complement strand
AGGGGGGTCCCCTCTCAGAAAAAACAACTTTAATGCGAAATTGTCTATATCTGTTGTATTATTCTTAATATCAAATTTTGTGCATTTTTACCCAAATTGCCTTTGACTCACAATCTCTAGTTCGAAACACTTTTATTTACAAATTGCCCCTTGTGCATTCGAACCTCCCCTACTCCGCAAAAATGTACTAGTACTTTCTTTACTGATGTACTTGTTCAATTTTTTTCGATTTTCTTTAAAATTCCCTCCAACGATTTAAATTAAAATTCTATTTATTTTTTAGATGCTCTTTAAAGTGTAGGCCTATATTTTCATTTTGTCATTGAAATCTTCTGAAGACCACTTTACTCTTGTACTTCATAGGAAACACCAGATTTTTTTTATAGAACATTCGAGGAGTTGAGAACTAGAGGCTTCAGACACGGGCGGATCCAGAGGTGTTTCTCGGGGGGGGGGGGGGGGGGGTGGTAATCTGTTGTGACTGATCGCACAGCACACAATTTTTTCTTAATTTGGGTAATTTAAAGGCGCATTCTGTACTTGTTTGCCAGAATATAAATACAAATCAAATTTTTAAGTATTAATTTTTAAAATTTTACATTAAAAATACATTTTTTTTCGAAAAAAAGTATTTCTCGAGGTGGTGGTAATTACCCCCTTCCCCCTCCCCCCCTTGTATCTGCCCTTGGCTTCAGGTAGTACTCGTTCCCGCTCATCAATACAAAAGTTTAAAAGGTTTAATAGGATTAGTGCTAAAAGATCATTCATGTGTAAAATGAAATTCAAGTAAGTTTTGGATTTTCTGGCATTTTTTGCCCTTCCCTTTTTGAGAATTTCAGGACCCGAATATTTTCTCTGGACTCTCCATAACTTATTTCGAAACAACTGAGTGTTTCAAGTCTCTTTCTATTCAGCATGTTGATTTGAAAACGCGTTATGTTCTACGGTGTCCCATTCAAATACCCATTTCTGTTCTACCAGGTATATCTTTCTTAAATTATTTTCGAACAACATTTTTTTCTCATTCACACACACATTCACACAGTCTTTTCGGCAACTTAGGCCATTTAAGACTTTTAACGATACTCAGTATGTTTAATATGTCTATTGGGGGTTCAGGCATTTCTATTTAAGCCATTTGGTATCCAAATGCCTTAAATAAAATCATAGGACTGCCTGAGGTCCGAACCCGCGACGTTCGGTATAGAAGGTAGGCACGCTACCAAGTACTCCAAGCCCCGTGGGAATTTTTTTTTTTTTATTTAAGGTCTTTTTCGGCATCGAAGGCCATTTAGACCCGGTCTTTATTTATTTGGATTGGTAGCGAATCTAATTGAAATAAATTGTCGCATAAAACAGGATGGCCAGTACGCTACCCACTACACCAAGGCCCGAGGGCCTCTTCCGACAATGACCAACGAAATATTATATATAGAATATAGTTCTTTATTAATGTTAATTTGAATCCGGAACTAAATAAATATCAATCCTATTATCCACTAACCTTCTGGTATGCGCCACTGCCTCTTCACGTTCCCTAAATAATAAATTTTGGGCCATTGGCTACCAATCCAGGTGAAATAAATAAAGACGGGGTCTAAATGGCTTTCGCTGCCGAAAAAAGCTTAAAAAATTTTTTGGGCCCCCCCCCTTGACATATCCTAAGTCCGCCACTGTACCTGTATGAAGGGTAATCATAACATTTTTTTTAAACAACAAACAGGAGTGTTATTATTTCTATTCATGGCCTAAATTAAGCCAGTTAAAAAGAAAAAAAAAAGAAAAAAACGACGCTATCTTATACAGGGCATTAAAGTCTCCAAATCAAAATAAATCATATTCTTCAATATAAATTATCGTCATGCAATGGAATTTCAATGAATATATATACCCATAAGTCAACAAAATAATAATAATATTCTTTGACATTTTCGATTGGCAATTAGAAAAGTTGAATCGCCTGTCGAATGGCAATAAAGGGAAGAGGGGAGGGGGGAGGGGGGGGGGAGGAAATTTTGACATGTGCATCAATTCCCTCTCTCTCTCTCTCTCTCTAAAAAAAGAGAGAGACCACACAAGTTGTTTTAGGGTGGGTTGCCCCTTTCTTTCTTTCTTTCTTTCTTTCCACCCTCTGTCGGCTCAATTTCTCTCTGATCTCTTGTCAAAATAAATATATTTAGAACACTAACAAGATTTCTATTACGCAAAGGATAGGATATATTCTCTTATTTTCTAAGAATATTTAAAAAAAAAAAAGGGTATATAAATCAAATTTTAAATATTTATTTGTATCATGATTTTTTTTTTCCTTAGAAAATGAGAATTTATTTTATCTTCTTCCGCGGGATTTGCGAGGGGGGCTTCGACCCCATTCAACTGACTCGGACCCTCTCCTAGCATTTGCACTCTTGGTCATTTTTAAGGGGCTACGGAAGCGAAGGTGTTCGCATGTTTCTTCCGATAAGATGGCGGAGCGTGTCATAAAAAGTATGTCTAAAAAATCAAGTAATTCAAAAATGTGCCAAGAGATGTCAGAATGGTAGCTAATAATATTTAATGCATTTGGTTGATTTTCATTGATCTTTTAACAATAAATACTTTATAAATGTTATTATATATTATGTATCTTTTATAAAAGCATAAAAATATATAAATATAGGCCAAATATAGGCTAATACTATATCGGCTGTTAGACTAGCCTGCCATCTATTGCAAGAATGCTGAACTAATTTGACAGTTGATTTTTAAATAAATCATCTAAGCATATTTTAAAATTTTCTTAATTAATATGTGATTATTAATAACAATAAATTCATTTTTAAATTAAAAAAAAAAAATTAAAGATTATTGGGACAGATTGTTTTTGTTTTGTATTTGCTTGATAACAAAAAAATTAATTACGATAATTTTTTAATAAGTCATTAAAAAAATTATAGCTCTTTTAGACGCTCTTAAAAATGTATATTCTCATTTTGACCTGCAAATTCTTTGAAGTACACTTTACTGATGTATTTCAGATTTTTCAAATTCATTTTCCGGGTCTTCTTTCCATAGTCCCAATGTTAAATCCCCTTATGGGGATTTGCGTGTTAATTTCGATTCCAAAGGGAACTTTTTACACATAAAAAAAATATATTTTCCAATTCTTATGAAATTTTGTATTTTTAGGATTCCCTATTGTGTATAAAATGTCCAAATATGAGATTAAAATTTTGAAAAATAACCATAGTTTATTTCAAGCAGTCAACATTTAAAATAGACAGAGCCTATGAAAATTTTAATTGAATAATAGAACGTGGCTGTAGCTGATATGTTTAATAGGAAAGAGGATGCAGTCAAATAATTGAGCCTCTATTTAGTAATAAACACTCTTTATTGGAACGTTTCGGCTGGGATCAACCCTGCCATAAAATTTAAATATTCTCTTTGAAGGCTGAAGATGGCAGGGCTGATCCCCGTCCCAATGAAGAGTGTTTATTACCAAATAGAGGCTCAATTATTTGGCTGCATCCTCTTTCCTATTAAACATATGAAAATTTTAAATCAATTGATTTTTTTACTTTTTTTTTTTTTTTGAAATGCAAGTGGTCAAGTTTGAAACTAAGATGCTATGGGAAACTAAATATACTGTCTCGACCCAAAACAATCTGCTGTGCGACCATGACACCAGATTTTTTGAATCCTTTCTCTGTGCACAAGAGCCCAACGTGAAGGGACTTTCTATCTATTATTAATACATTATCTTTTTTTTTTCTTTTTGCTCGACAATTTCCATCCCCATGATTATATCTAAAATAATTAGAGTCAATCTTCTTATTTTGAAATTCAAATTTTAATTTTATCTCCTCATATTATTTATTTCCTTTTCTTTTTTTTTTTTTTTATTAATAATACCGGTATTTGTTTTATGATTTTATCTTTATCTTAAATATATAAATTAATATTCATTATCTATAATAATATAAAAACATTTATTTAATAGTAAATAAAATTAAAATGGCGATTAAAGAGACAAATATGGCGGAGGAATGAGAGAATTTTTTTTTTTTCTTTTTATATGTTCTCTACGCAAAGTGTATTTATTTTCTCCTGGAAAATGTGCGGGCGACATCTGCATAAATAATGAAATTTAATTAAAAAAAAGCCTTTTCCCACTTTAATGAAGAAAACCAAAATCTGACAAAAAAAATCTGGTGTACTGGCGCACAGCACACAACTTTCTCTTACCCTTCGGTAAGAGAAAGTTGCGCACTGTGCTGGTCACACCAGATTTTTTGTGTCGAGATATATTTAGTTTCCGATAGCACCTTAGTTTCAAACTTGCATTTTAAATGTTGACTGCTTCAAATAAACTATGGTTATTTTTCAAAAATTTTAATCTCATATTTGGACATTTTATACACAATATAGAATCGTAAATAAATACAAAATTTCATAAGAATTGGAAAAAAAATTTTAAATGCCTAAAAGTTCTAAAGGGGACCCCTTTGAATCGAAATTAACATACAAATCCCTATAGGAAATTAACATTGTTTCTATGCGAAGATAAGGTGGAAAGGGAATTTAAAAAGAGTAGAGAGAGACGATAATGTTTGCAAGTGGGAGAGATATATATATATATGTTTTCTTTGAAACAATTAAAACAGAAATAAAAAAAAATAAATGGGAATTTAAATAATAATTGATTTTTAATCTAATAAAAAGAAAAAGATTTAAATTCCGTTACCATGGCAACCATTTCTATCTTTCCTATGAAGAACAAGAGTAAAGTGGTCTTCAGAAGAGTTCAACGGCAAAATGAGAATATACATTTTAAAGAGCATCTAAAAAAATAATTGATTTTTGAATTTTAAAAAAATCCTTGGAGGGAATTTTGAGAAAATCGAAAAAAACTGAAAAGTACATCAGTAAAGTACTAGTACTTTTTGGCCGATTTTGTTCAAAAGCTTATTTTGAGCGTGTGGGAAGGTACCTAAGTTAAATATAAAATTTCAATCCGGTAGCTCAATTCCTTCATGCTAAAAGAACAAGAGTAAAGTGGTCTCCAGAAGGTTTCAACGGCAAAATGAGAATATACATTTTAAAGAGCATCTAAAAATAATTGATTTTTGAATTTTAAAAAAAATCCTTGGAGGGAATTTTGAGAAAATCGAAAAAACTGAAAAAGTACATCAGTAAAGTACTAGTACTTTTTGGCCGATTTTGTTCAAAAGCTTATTTTGAGCGTGTGGGAAGGTACCTAAGTTAAATATAAAATTTCAATCCGGTAGCTCAATTCCTTCATCTAAAAATCTGTCCACACATACAGACACACACACACACACACACACAGACCAATTTGCGGACCCACTTTTTGACTCAGGGGACCTCAAAACATGTATATCCATCAAAATCTCGACATCAATTTTACATGATCCAATACTTTCTCTCCTATATATTTCAATACTAAGAAAAAAAAATTTGGAATTAGCCCTTATCGTGGCTGGGAGACTATAGGTGTTGACAAAAGTCATTATTGATAACACTGTGCTACAAAATGAAACTTTTTTTCTGGCCCCGAGAGATTCCTCAGGTTCTTAAGTAAAATGACCTCCTGAATCCAAATATGACCTACGGTTTCCCCCAGCACGTACCGTTTTCGGGGGGGGAGCCCCCTAGTTATTTCCACCCCTTTTCGTTAATTATAGGGCCACAAAAAAAATTTGGAGGGATGAAAAGGAATATTTTAGCCTTAACATTTCTTCAGAAGGTCTAGAGACGTGAAAAGTTAAAAAACATTAACATTTGGACCCAAGGGGGGGATGTGGGGGAGGATTTTGTCGCTTAAAATGCAAAAAAATCATTAAAAATGATCGATTTTTTCTGATTTTTCCCAATTTTTTCTCTGATTTTCTACATAGGCCTTTCCAGCTGACAGACCCACCTCACCCTTCCGTAAACATCCCTCAACTAAAAAAAAATATATAGGATAAAGCGGGTGGGGTGTGAGCGATTCCGAAGCCCTTGCAAGAAGATGGAAGATTCACAGCTCAGTTGGTCAAATTGGCAAATATGCGGCTAACTTTCATTTTTTCGGGCTGATCTTTACAAATTTAAAGTTAAATATACGGATTCTTCTATGTCCTTCAATATTTCCATATTTTATCTAAAGGGGTAGAAATTATTTCTTGTCAATAATTGAAAAAAATTCTTCTTGCAAGGGCTTTGGAATCGTTCACACCCCACCCGCTTCATCCTATATATTTATTTTTAGTTGAGGGATGTTTAAGGAAGGGTGAGGTGGGTCTGTCAGCTGGAATATGTAGAAAATCAGTGAAAAAATTGTGAAAAATCAGAAAAAATCGATCATTTTTAATTATTTTTTTGCATTTTAAGGGACAAAATCCTCCCCTGACGTCATTGCATTTGCGATCTCACTAGACTGAGTGGAGGGAGCATCTAACGTGTGTAAAAAAGTTTCACTTCAATAAATTCAACCTATTACAAATAATCATGTGTATATTGATTACCAATCTTCTATTTCCTCTTTAAATGGACGATAGTTCGTTTGCAAATGGATTATTTATTAATCATCTAAATGGCCTCAGATGCCGAAAAAGATCTTACAGTAAATACTGTAATTAAAGAAAAATATTGAATAAATTTTTAAAATAGTTTCAAAGAATAATAAATTTCAAAATCCTCCTTATTCACTATTCATATAATCGTTATTTATTTATTTATTAACCCTCTCCTTAAAAAATATCTAACTAATTAATTGACCAATGAGAGAGGGGGAAAGAATCAATTTTCTTCTTTTTTTTATCTATAATAAAAAAAGTTAAAGTAAAGGGCGTGGTCTATAACTTGGAATAATATCTCTAGTTAGTGGGGATGAGAGGGGGGGTGACTCATTTCAACTAAAAGGAGGGGGGAGGGCTCTCTTATTTTAAATTATTCATCTCATGAACTCTCTTCTTGTTTTTGTTTAAAATTTCATTGAAAAAATCGATATTTAAAAAGAAATGAATCAATGGACCCCGATTTTACTTTCTCTTACCTACTAGTGTATATTAGGGTGGCCGGAAAAAAAACAAAATTTTGTAATTTCTTTCGGCCGGACCACCTAAAAGCTGTCTTTTAGCTAGAAAATGATGATGGCAGAGTTTTAGCTAAATAACGTTAACCCGTGCCTCATCGAGGTTGAAATTTTGAAAAAATGCGATTTTATGTAAAAATTCGCAGTTTTTACTTCATAATATGAAAATCAAGTATCGTAGAAAGCTGATTATTTTCTCATTTTACAGCAAATTTAATTGTCCTGAAGTTTTATCATAACCATTTTCACGTTAAAACTTATATATTTATTGATATTTACAAATTGGCATTTCGGTTTAGACTTTTTGCTCTTTCTGAGAAATAAGTGGAAAATCACAATAGAGTCCATTGCCGGGGAAACAATCCGAAGTTAATAAAATTTTTACAGGTTATTTGGGGGTTACTCTAGGATGTCTATACTGGGTTTTCTATCTAGAGGACCCTTGAGGGGGAGAGGGGGCAAAAATCTCAAAAATTTTGGAGTTTTTTCAGTTTTTCGCTTATATCCCGTAAACTAATCATATTTTGTGAACCATAGCACGATACATAGTTGTAGAGCATTAAATTTGCAAAATTATGCCACATAAATCGAATTTGTAGACCCAATAACTGGCGGTCAAAGCTAGACACATTTTCTCGAAATGTAAAAAATATCAGAAAAAACGAATAGTCCTGTCGATAGTCACTTTTTGCCGGGAAAATATTCCGAAGTGCATGAAATTCACATTTGGGGGTACTCTAGGATGTACAGTAACTATATCGAGGGGTCTTCGACTTAGAGATAAAAACTCAAAAATTTTGAATTTTTCGTATTTCGTAAACTAAGCATATTTTGTTTACCATAGTTCTAATCAAAATTGTAGAGCATTAAATTTGCTAAAGTTTCCTATATAAAATGAATTCATAGTAATTCAGATCAGATTTTAAAGTAGTATTTCAGATTTTTCAATATTAACCGAAATATGGGCGGTCAAAGTTAGATACATTTTCTCGAAATGTAAAATTTGCTCTAAATTTGACCGGCCATATCTCGGTCTGCAAATTCGTTTTATGTAGCATATTTTAGCAAATTTAATGCTCTACAAGGATGTATTGTGCTATGGTTCACAAAATACGATAAGTTTACGAGATATAAGCAAAAAACTGAGAAAATTCCCCCTTCCCTCTTCCAAGTTAGAACAGGTCCTCGAGGTCGAAAACTTAAGATAGATCCTAGAGTAGCTACCCCCAAATAACCTGAGACGGGCCCCCCCTAAATTAAAAATTTTTTTTAAAAAAATTCCCCAAAAAATTTTTTCCCCCCCAAAAAATTTCCAACCCCCCTGCTGAGACGAATAAATTGAAATGCTAATAGGTAAATATCATTAAATCTATAGGTTTTAACGTGAAAAGGGTTATGATAAAACTTTAAGAGAATTAAATTTGCTATATAGTGAGTGAGAAAGAATTGCGATCTTGTCAAAAATTCGATGTCGAGATTTAGATGGATATACACGTTTTGATCCCGTGAGTCCAAAAAAGGAGGTCCTCTTTAAAAAATATATCAGTAAAATTTTTCGTGAGAATTGTTTGAAGTACACTTTACTGATGTAGTATTTCAAATTCATTTTTCGGGTCTTCCTTCCATAATGCCAATGTTAAATCCCCAAATGGGGATTTGCATGTTAATTTCGATTCAAAAGGATCCCCTTTGGAACTTTTTATACATTTAAAAACAAAAAATTTCCAATTCTTATGAAATTTTGTATTTATTTACGATTCTATATTGTGTATAAAATGTCCAAATATGAGATTAAAATTTTGAAAAATAACCATAGTTTATTTCAAGCAATCAACATTTAAAATGCAAGTTTGAAACTAAGGTGCTAGCGGAAACTAAATATATCTCGACACAAAAAATCTGGTGTGACCAGCACACAATTTTCGATTAGCCATGGAAAGAGAAATTTGTGTGCTGGGCGTGAAGACACAGATTTTTTTTATTTTCAAGATCTTTTTCGAAATCGTTTAGACCCCGTTCTTAATAAATTTAGAAACAGGAAGCGAACCACTGAACCCCAGGCCCCCTCACCTGTGCTACGTCTTAGAGACAAGAGATATTTAATTTACTCTCAGTGAAAAGTTTTCTGGGATATAATAGAAAAAAAAAAACTAATAAATCATAGATTTGTTTTTGTTGAGAAATTTTCATATTAATACCTCCTTGTTGTTGTTGTTTCTATTACAGAACATTCCATAATCTAAAAGAGAAATCGCACACAATTCTATTGGCATTCGAATGCCTTCATTAACGTAATAAGAAGAAGAATCCATCTATTATTGGAAGGCGGAGATGGATATCTTCCAAAAAAATGGAGGAATCAAAACAATAACCGGAAAGATAATAACCAAAATTAATTCACAACGTTACTTGCAATGATTAATAGTTATGATAGGATCGACAGAGGGAATGCTAATAATTATTTCAACGAATGAACAAAAACAAAAAAAAAAATGAAAATTTTTCTTTCACGTCATCATAAGAGCAAAGAGGAATTAAGGGGTTTCAGGGGCGAAATCTAAACGTACTTAAAAAAAACTAGACTATAATAAGGAATTTTTCTATGCGGTTTTTTTTTTTAAATGAATTAAATTCATAAGAGATTATTGGGACATCGAGCTATAATTTTTTTAATGACTTATTAAAAAATTATCGTAATTAATTTTTTTGTTATCAAGCAAAAACAAAAAAACAATCTGTCCCATTAATCTTTAATTTTTTTTTAAATTTAAAAATGAATTTATTGTTATTATTAATCACATATTAATTAAGAAATTTTTAAATGAAGCTTAGATGATTTATTTAAAAACCAACTGTCAAATTAGTTCAGCATTCTTGCAATAGATGGCAGGCTAGTCTAACAGCTGATCTCCTATTAGCCTATATTTATATATTTTTATGCTTTTATAATATATACATAATAAATAATAACATTTATAAAGTATTTATTGTTAAAAGATCAATGAAAATCAACCAAAGGCATTAAATATTATTAGCTACCATTCTGACATCTCTTGGCAAATTTTTGAATTACTTGATTTTTTGGGCATACTTTTTATGACACACATCAGTTTTTAATGCAACTGAAGGGAAAAAACTACTTATAAAAGAACCCACCTCAGTATTTGTTCCCAAGAAAGTTCCACACTGTATATTTGTTCCCACTATTCCATTACAATCAGCAAGCTTCTTCTTCAGATTATCATGTAACAATGATTAAAAAAAAGGTGTTGACACTTAATCACTTTAGCTTCTTTTAATGGTTAATGACTTCAAATAGCATAAACGTTAATGGATTGGTTGGTTATGAATTCCACCTCTCTGTCATCAACCAGAGTGTCTGTGTCGTCCGTCTTGCGTGTGGTGTCTACCTGGTATATACGCGTAGATAGGGAAAGAGAAATTAGTTAATTTCCTGTTCGCTTTTCAATTAAGACTCAACTCCCTCACTCAACAGACGATGACTGCAATTGTTAAATTTGTTTTTAAACGCTCTTGAAAATAATATCGTACCGGTTAATTGACTGGGCATAAGAGAAATTCGTATAATTACATTTATTTCTCCCTCCGTACTAAATTGGTTGCTACATTTGAGTATATTTCTACTGGTCGACAAGGTTTTCTTCACAAGAAAACTGATTAGTGAATATAGTACATTTTACTTTCTCTTCCTTTCTATATATGTATATATAATAGAGAGAAAGTATTGGATTCATGTCAAAAATTCGATGTCGAGATTTTGATGGATATACACGTTTTGAGGTCCCCTGAATCCAAAAAAGTGGTTTTCGCGACATGGTCTGTCTGTGTGTCTGTCTGGGTTCAATTTAAAGCATGAAGGAATTGAGCTATGAGGCTGAAATTTCATATTTAAGTTAGGCACCTCTCTAGGGCGTGAAAATAAGCTTTTGAACAAAATCGACCAAAGAGTACTAGTACTTTACTGATGTACTTTTTCAGTTTTTATCGATTTTCTTAAAATTCGCTCCAACGATTTTGATTAAAATTCAAAAATCAATTATTTTTTAGATGCTCTTTAAAATGTATATTCTTATTTTGCCTTCAAAATTGTTTGAAGCACACTTTACTCTTGTAATTCATAGGAATGCCATGGTAACAAAATATAAATATTCTCCCATGTCTATAAATTTGACATCTTCTTAATTCTAATATATTAGCGGAAAATAAATATATGTCGACCCAAAATCTGGTGCGATAGTCACACCAGATTTTTCCCATTGAAATCTTATGAAGCACATACTTTACTCTTGTACTTAAAAGAGAAAGTTGTATGTGGTGAGACCAGTCACACCCGATTTTCAAAAGAGCTATTCGCAAAATAATGAGATAGAATTGAATATATTCTATTCATTTGGTATCCAAATGCCTTTATATAAAATCATCGGACTGCCTGGGGTCCGAACCCGCGACGTTCTGTATAGAAGGTAGGCACGCTACCAACTACTCCAAGTCCCGTGGGTTTATTACATCTTGAATTCTAATATACCGGCGGAAACTAAATATATGTCGATATAACAAATCTGGTGTGACAAGCACAGAACACAACTTTCGATTACCGAAGATAAGAGCCAAGTCACACCAAATTTTTTTTATACTGAATTCAGATTTGTAGTTAGAATTTTTCCATAGGCACAGTTTATTTTCTTTATAATTTCGTTAATAAATCACCGATTTTCTTGACTGAACGAGTATTGGATAGCTACCCCGAGTAAAAATGATTAAAAATGATCGAGGGATCCCCACGCCCACACCAGGGACACATTTTTCTTCTGGTCGCTTTCCATCTAATATGTGCACTGTAAAAAAAATTTTAATTTTTAGTATGTTTTAGTATAGTAAATTTACAAATTTTCCTTGTAAATGATAACTACCATACATTTGTATACTAAATTTACAAATCTATGCATTCAAAAAATTTTTAGAACCAAAAAACATTTTAAAATTACAATTCTCTTGGAAAATTAGAGTAAATATTGTAATTTTACCATACGATTTCTAATTTTACAATACAACGGCATTGTAATTTTAGAACACGGTTTGTAATTTTAGAAAAGGCTTTGTAATTTTACAAAAAAGGTTTCTAATTTTACAATACAAGGGTATTGTAATTTTCCTTTTAAGTCTCTCTGAGACGGTCAACATAGCCCGACTTTGTTTCGACTGCTTTTTAGCTTTCTTAATAAAGACATTTTTGGCACTATAAGGATTTATTTAAGTTATAATAATACAAAAAATAATAATATTATAATAAATTTAAGTTTTTTATTTTATTATTTAGTAAAAATAGTTTACAGTAAGGTCATACTTGAATGCCAAATAGCAGAGATAGATCACTAGTTAACAGGTGATTCGATGGTCAAATGGGCTAGGCAGCAGACTTCTAGAAAAAAGGTCAGTGTTCAAATCCTGGAGGAATTTTTCATTAAATAAAAATATTTATTTCACTCCATTCAGGTAGAGACGTCCCCCTAAGGTCAATAACCTATGATGGGTCCAGTCGTAAATTTTTTTTCTTTTTTCTAAATATTAGTAAAATTACAAACATTTGAATTGTAAAATTGCTAAATATTTGTAAAGTTACCAGACATTTGGACTCGAAAATTGCTAAATATTAGTAAAATTACCACACATTTGTAAACGATTTTTGCAAAGAGTTTTGTAAAAATATAATTCAACTGTATAGTAAATTTAGTATCTATTGGTCTTGGAAATTTGCTTACAACAAAAAAAATTGTAAAATCATCGAAATTTTTTTTTACAGTGTGTGTGTGCCTGGGGCGGGCGTGTGGATCACTGTGTGTGCCTGGTGCAGGCGTGTGCATCCCTCGATCATTTTTAATCATTTTTACTCGGGAAAATATATGTTTTCGAAAAATGTGTCAAAAAATAAACGAAATAAAAGGTTTATTATAAATGTAGTGGCAAATATTAATATTAATTTAAATATAACTCAAATTAGTCGCCACTTGGGCCGGAGGGAGTGTTAATTAATACGAAGAGCAAACTCATTTGAGAGAGGAGAGCTCAATAACATCTTCTTTCTCTTTGTCTCCTTCCTTCCATTCATTAAAACAAAACAAAAAAAAAATCTCTCATTTGCCAAATGGCCTAACTAACTTATAACACTCTGCAATTCATGTTAATAAATCATTTCGTTTTGAAAATGAGTGAGAAAGAAGAAAACGTTACGGTTTTTTTTTTATTATCCAACCATGGAGATGTTAACCGAAACGTTGTTTGTTATTTCACATTTATTTTTAGTGGCTATTATTAATCACTTTTTAAATATCTCCGTTTGGGGATTTAATTTTAACACATCTCTGTCTAAAAATATCGTTTAGGAATCCAGAAAATAATCTTTTTTACCAGGGGTATGCTTAAGTTAACCCCCCTGGATCAAGTTATGGTAAAAAATCTGGTGTGACTAGTCGCACAGCACACAACTCCCTCTTACATTCGGTAATTGAAAGTTGTTTTCTGTGCTGTCACAACAGATTTTATATGTCGACATACATTTCGTTTCCACCGATATTTTTCAAGATGTCAAATTTGTAAACATGGAAATATATTTATATTTTGTTACCAACCATGGCGACCATTTCTCGTATCTTTCCTATGAACTACAAGAGTAAAGTGTGCTTCAAACAATGTTGAGAGTAAAATGAGAATATACATTTGAAAGAGCATTTAAAAAATAATTGATTTATGAATTTTAATCAAAATCGTTGAATAGAATTTTGAGAAAATCGAAAAAAACTGAAAAAGTACATCAGTAAAGTACTAGTACTCTTTGGGTTGATTTTGTTCAAAAGGTTTGTGTCACGTGCCAGGAGGGTGCTTAAATTAAGGGGGGTTCAAGAGCTACGTCTAAACGTACTTAAAAAAAACTAGACTATTATAAGGAATTTTTTTAAATGAATTAAATTCATAAGAGATTATTGGGACATCGAGCTATAATTTTTTTAATGACTTATTAAGGAATTATTAATTTTTTTGTTATCAAGCAAATACAAAAAAACAATCTGTCCCAATAATCTTTAATTTTTTTTTTAATTTAAAAATGAATTTATTGTTATTATTAATCACATATTAATTAAGAAATTTTTAAAATAAGCTTAGATGATTTATTTAAAAACCAACTGTCAAATTAGTTCAGCATTCTTGCAATAGATGGCAGGCTAGTCTAACAGCTGATCCCCTTTTAGCCTATATTTATATATTTTTATGATTTTATAAAAGATACATAATATATAATAACATTTATAAAGTATTTATTGTTAAAAGATCAATGAAAATCAACAAAATGCATTAAATATTATTAGCTACCATTCTGACATCTCTTGGCAAATTTTTGAATTACTGCATACTTTTTATGACACACTACGCCATCTTATCGGGAAATACCTGCGTAACCACTTCGCTCCCGTAGCCAATAAATATAAAATTTTACCCTCGTAGCTCAATTCTTTCATGGTTTAAATTGAAGACCATGTTGCGATAACCACTTTTTTAAATTCAGAGGACCTCAAAACGTCCATCCATCAAAATCTAGACATAGAATTTTTGACATGAATCCAATACTTTCTATATATTGTTTATATATAGTAAGAGAAAAAAACAAAAAAACCTTTTCGGTTGTTAACTCTAAAAATAACTTGTCTTTCTTGTATGCAAATAAGACCTTTTGCTCTATACTCTATAATTATAGTTCTATATAGAGAGTACGGGCAAAGGGAGGGGAGAGGGAGGGGGAGGGGGAGCTTGTTTGCTTGTTTAGTGGTGCATATTGCTAGTTGAAGATCATCTTCCATTATAATTAGAAATTCAGACATTTTTCCCCCCTCTCTGATAAAAACAATTCGATTTTTTACGATCATTGTTTGTCGAAAACAGACTTTTTGCCAATGTTTGGATTTGTACCCTTCAAATAAAAGAGACTTTTTTTACGCTCTCTAATTATAACCTGCCGAAACTTGGATTAGATCAGATCCTTAAATAAACAATATTGAACAACTTTTGTATTCACCCTTGACCTATGGCTCAGGGCTAGAGCATTAATTAGCTTCTGGTACCAAAGGTCAAGGGTTCGCATCCCGTCTCATGCGACAAAAATTCATTTCATTCTATATTCTTTTTTTTAACACTCACACTTTTTTCCCATTCACACTCACACTCACACACGCATACACACAGTCTTTTCGGCAACTCAGGCCATTTAAGACTTTACCAACTCCTTTTTTTTAAATTTTTCAATTCGGGGTCCAGGTGTCGGCGTCTCGGGGTGCTAATTTTGAAAGTTTCCAGCGGCCACAATTTTGAAGCTATCGACCTCAAATTTTTTTATAAATTAAAGCTATTTAATATATCTACAACTTATAGAAGCGGGGGGGGGGGGGGGGGGGGGGGCCCCCCCCACCCTTTTTTTTTTATTTTTATATTTTAAAACGCATTCTTTACTTGTTTTTCATAAAATAATTACACATAAAATTTTTATTTATAAATTTTAAAAAAATAAAATTAAAAAAAAAAAATTTTTGTAAAAAAAAGAAATTTTTTGGATGGGGGGGGGGGGGGGCCCCCCCCCCCCCCCCCCCTTTATCCCCCCCTTTTAAAAAAGCCCTTTTTTTGATTTTCGAAAAAATAAATTTTTTTTTTAGATTAATCGCATTAAAGAAAAGATATTTAAAAAAATCCGCTCTATATCTTATAGATAATTAAATTAGTAATCATTGAGTTAAAAAATAATTAATTTTCTACCCTTAGTTAATTAGCTGGAATCTTTCAAATGAAATGGAATAAATCCCTTGTATCCCTATGGGAAAAACTAACGCCATCTCTTGCCGCCTAGAGTAACTCGGTACTGAATCATCTTCTAACGGCTTTTCGAGACGCGCACCTTAAGCCATTTGGTATCCAAATGGCTTAAATAAAATCATGGACTGCCTGGGATCCGAACCCGCGACCCTTGGTATACAGGATAGGCGCGCTACCAACTACACCTTTAAAATACATTTAAAAAAAAAAAGAAAAGGAAGTGAGAGCAAATGCCAAATGATGATGGCCATCATCTCAACAACGAACGCTTTCTTTTATGTAAAAAACTAATAAAAAATAAAAAAATTGGTTAATAAGTTTGTTAGTCTTTGTTTTGAATGCATGCATGATTGAGCCTTGAGGAAAAAATGTGAACCCTTCCTAGAAGAAGAGGAAATTTTTGTCTTTTATGTTAAAACGACCTCAGGCAACAGAGAGAGAGAGAGAGAGAGAGTGGGTCTCTAACCTGCCTATCCCCCCCCCCCCATTCATTGGCTCTAACAAATTCTCTAAGCGTATTGGTTAAACCAGTTGGCTTAAGCTCCGCCCCTAAGCGCGTAGTGCTAGGGCGGCGCCCAAAGAGTGAGCCACCAGCAAGGTACACTTGGTTTGCTTACTGCCTGATTCCAAGGGGCGCACTAATCTATTATATTTATTTTACTTTCTCTTACCCTATATAAGAAATATATAGAAAGTATTGCGATCATGTCAAAAATTCGATGTTGAGATTTTGATGGATATACATGTTTTGAGGTCCCCTGAGTCTAAAAAAGTGGGTCCCGCGAATTGATCTGTGTGTCTGTATGTGTGGTCATGTTTAAGCATGAAAGAATTGAGCTAGGAGGTTGAAATTTTATATTTAAGTTGGGCATCCCTCGAAATTATGAAAATACGCTTTTAAACAAAATCAGCCAAAAAGTACTAGTACTTTACTGACGTACTTTTTCAGTTTTTTTAGATTTTCTCAAAATTTGCTCTAACGATTTTGATCAAAATTGTAAAATTAATTATTTATTAGATGTTCTTTTAAATGTATATTCTTATTTTGTCATTGAAATCTTCTGAAGATCAGTTTACTCTTGTACTTCATAGAGAAGATAGGAGAAATGGTTGCCATGATAACAAAATATAAATATTTTTACTAACTTATAAATTTTACATCTTTAATTCTAATATATCGGCGGAAACTAAATATATGTCGACACAAAAAATCTGGTGTGACAAGCACAGAACATAACTTTCGATTACCGAAGGTAAGAGAAAGTTGTGTGCTGTGTGACATTCACACCATTTTTTAGATTAAAATTCAAAAATCAACTATTTTTTAGATGCCCTTTAAAATGTATATCTGTGAAGTTTTTCGTGAGAATTATTTGAAGTACACTTTACTGATATATTTCAGATTTTTCAAATTCATTTTCAACCTCTTTCTTCCATAGAGGCAATGTTAAATCCCCATATGGGGATTTACATGTTAATTTCAATTCAAAAAGGGATCCCCTTTGGAAATTTTTACATATTTAAAAAAAAAATACTTTCCAATTCTTATGAAATTGTGTAAAGAATTTCTAAAAAAAATAAAAATAATTAATTAATTTTATTTCAATAGTCACAGAATAAATGTTTGGAGTCGTTCTATCTAAATAGAAGAATTTCGATGGCTGAGTGGCAATTATTAGGATCAGGAAGATGTATGGCAGCCAGCAAGTGATAAAGAAACTATTTGATTATCGTTGACGTTTCGGGATCACGTCGATCCCATCTTCAGGACGATAAGATGGAATCGACGTGATCCCGAAACGTCAACGATAATCTTAATAGTCGTATCTATCTAATATTTTACAGCTTGTTGAAAACGCGTTTTCAACAGCGGGAATAAAGTGAACCAGGGACGGGGTTTTATTTGGTGCAAAAATGAGCCTGTAAACACTGGCCCCAATTTGCTGCCCATAAAAATTTCGTTGTCTAACATAATCACAATCTAAATTTAAGTTCTGTAATCAACTTAACACCAAATTTTTTTTTCTATTCTTAAATCATAGAAGAATTATATAGTAACAACAAAAATGAACGCAGGTAAATGTCCGTAGAATTTCAATTTAGAAAATTAAAACTTCCTTTACTCGTTAATTACTTATAGAGTTTAAAAACACAAAAGATAAACGAGAGAGAGAGAGGTGAGAACATTTGCCTATTAGAGTGTGAAACTGTTAAAAGGGCATATATAATGAATGCACTTTTTGCACTGATAACAACAACGAAAAAGGATTAACGACGATGCTGGCTGGCGGTGTTAGAAACATGACATGACATGACATGCATGCAGGTCTGTGACTCATCATCTATCTCATCGACAAGAGTGCACTTAGTGCAATTCTCTTTTTATAGTCTTGTCAAGTTGTTTATGGAGAGATAATATCCTTTCTCTCTGGCTTTTACATTACTTGCTACAACTTAATTAAGGTTATGGATTGTGTGTATGAGAGAGAAACCAAACACCTGTCTAAAACATTCATCGGTTATCAAGTAGAGCCATGCCATGCATGCATTGAGCCAAGGGGGAGGGGGAGTAAAGGGGGTAACTAACCCCCTCCCCCCAAGATTTGAGAAAAAAAATTAACCCTCCGTCGGGCGCAGTCGACCTCAGAGGCCAGCAAGATATTTTTTTCCTCTCCACGTCTGGAAGGAGCCCCAAAGCCAAAGAATGCAAAATTATATTACAATATTTCTAATACTTAGAATGATATACAAGAAGAGAGGATGTCAGCCAAAAGGTGAGCCTCTATCCAATAAAAATCTCCATTCAGAAGACGTTTCAGCTTTAATTAAATAAATCCATCATCAGTTCTTAAGAGATTATTGACAATCTCAAGGTGTACACCACTGAGATGCAGAGAGAGTTGTTATATATAAACATAAGCTTATACAAAAAATCTGGTGGGACTGTCGCACAGCACACAACTTTCTCCTATCTTCGGTAATCGAAAGTTGTGTTCTGTGCTTGTCACACCAGATTTTTCGTGTCGACATGTATTTTTCCGCCGATATATTAGAAGAGATGTAAAAAATTTATGTGTGGGAAAATATTTATATTTTGTTACCATGGCAACCATTTCTCCTATCCTTCCTATGAAATACAAGAGTAAAGTGGTCTTCAGAAGATTTTATTGGCAAAACGAGAATATACATTTTAAAGAGCATCTAAAAAATAAATGATTTATGAATTTAAAAAAAAATCTTTGGAGCGAATTTTGAGAAAATCGAAAAAATAAAAAAACTGAAAAAGTGCATCAGTAAAGTACTAGTACTTTTTGGTCGATTTTGTTCAAAAGCTTATTTTCACGCCCCCGGGAGGTGTTTAACTTATATATAAAATTTCAACCTCCTAGCTCATTTCCTTCATGCTTAAAATTGAACACCCACCCACCCACAGACAGACCATGTCGCGAAAACCACTTTTTTTGGATTCAGGGAACCTCAAAACGTGAAGATCCATCAAAATCTCGACATCGAATTTTTGACATGAATCCAATACTTTCTCTCTAGTATATATATATTACAAATATACATAGGTAAGAGAAAGTAAAAATTGATTCCAAATTTATTTTAAACAAGGCAAAACAAAATAACTGATTCTTTTTTTAATATGATAATAATAATAACAATATTTATGTGTTTTTGTAAAAAAGTCTATAGAAACATTGACGTCACCTCCTACGTACTAGTACTTTATTTTACTAAGGTACTTTTTAATTTTTTTTTCGAATTCTATTTGTTTTTAATAAATTAATTAAACCCGTGCGTTGAACATACGTTTATCACAAACATTCATGCACTAATACTATCATCAGTTAGTCGGTAAAAGTTACAAAAAAAAGAATTAATAATTTGACTTTGATGATTAGTGACTGACAAAAAATAAAACAAAAACAATATCCTTAAATAAAAACACATTTGTGCTTGTTAAAGAAAGAGCATCTGAGGACCAAATGTTGTTGATACGGCGCGGCGTCTGCCTCTCTATTTGTTTTGCTAAATCTGCCGTGAGACAAGCAGAAGAGAGCAGAGACTCTTGACGACAGCAGCTGAAGATTTCTTTCTTCGCCCCCCACCCACCCCCCCCTCGCATCCATTCATTCATTCATTCACTCTTTAATCATTTCCTCCGGAAGATACAAGATTTATCATCATTCTCTCTCTATGGGAAAAAATAAATCATCTTTCCTTTTGCATTTCAAGATTTAAAGAAAATCTTGAAAATTAAATTTTCTTTTCCAATTCATTTTCCCGGCTCTACCTTATATAGAGACAATGTTAAATCCCCATATGGGGATTTGTATGTTAATTTCGATTCAAAAGGGGGTCCCCTTTGGAACTTTTTACGCATTTAAAATTTTTTTTTCCAATTCTTATGAAATTTTGTATTTATTTACGATTCTATATTGTGTATAAAATGTCCAAATATGAGATTAAAATTTTGAAAAATAATCTTACCGAAGGGTGCGTCCAGTCACACCAGATATTTATTTTTCTATATATACTAATTGAAGCCTTATTGGCTTTTATATACGTATATATTGAATTTATATATATACTTTCTCTTACCTATACATATACTGTATATTATATATACTGGTATATGTTATTATATGGACAGAGAAAGTATTGGATTCAAGTCAAAAATTCGGTGTCGAGATTTTGATGGAACTTCACATTTTGAGGTCCTCTGAATCCAATAAAATGGTTTTCGCCACATGGTCTGTCTGAGTGTGTGTTGTCTGTCTGTCTGTCTGTGAACAATTTAAAGCATGAAGGAATTGAGCTACGAGGTTGAAATTTTATATTTAAGTTTTGTACCCTCCTGAACCGGGGGGGGGGGGGGGGGCGCCTTTTTTTTTTGGTAAAAAAAAAAAAAAAAAAAAAACCCCCCCCCCCAAAATTGCATTTCCCCCTCTGAACCGTGAAAATAAGCTTTTTAATCAAAATTGGCCAAAGAGCACTTTACTGATGTAATTTTTCAGTTTTTTTTTTTTTTTTTTTTTTTTTTTAGATTTTCTCAAAATTCGCTCCAACGATTTTAATTAAAATTCAAAAATCAATTATTTATTCGATTCTAGTTTTGCCATTGTTGCCATTGAAATCTTTTGAAGCACACAATAAATTTTCCCATACTTATAAATTTTACATCTTGAATTTTATTATATCGGTGGAAACTAAATAAAGATGTCGACATAAAAAATATGGTCTGACAAGCACAGAACACAACTTTCTCTTACCTAAGGTAAGTTGTATGCTGTGCCACCTGTCACACCATTATGTATATTTCTTGATAAGCTTGAAAATTGATATGTAAATGCGTATTCATTAATACTATCACATTATATTCAATTAATCTACAAAATACAAATTTAATGTAATGTATCAAGTTTTTCTTGTTTTTTTAACACTCACACTTTTTTCCAATTCACACACACGTACACACAGTCTTATCGGCCACTCAGGCCATATAAGACTTTATACGATAACTGTTATTTTGAATATATACATATTTCGAGTCCAGGCATTCTTATTTAAGCAATTTGGTATCTAAATGGCTTAAATAAAATCATCGGACTGCCTGGGATCTGAACCCCCGACCCTTGGTATACAAGGCAGGCGCGCTACCAACTACGCCAAGCCCGAGGGCAATATAACAAGTTTTTCTTAAAAAGTTACTTTTGGTTATTATCTATTGTAGTTATTGCACTCATATCTTCAATTCTACTTTTTTTGCTGCAATATCCAGGAAAAAATTTAAGTGGCTTTTTCACACGCCGGATTAGCCGGTATGCCGGAGTCTCGATTAGCAAGACTCTACTGTATAAAGGAAAGTCGGGTAGGGGGGGGTCCGAGTCAAAAATTGAAAGGCGTGGCTTGTTAATAGATTATTATAAAATCCTCCAAAGAGAGAATGAGCTGTTTAATTCAAACAACATGTTATTATTGGCGTTGTCGTCGGATGTTCTCTCTTTTTGCCAGAATTGGGTCCAGATGGGTGGCTGGCGCTAATCAGACTATTACTGGCGTCGTCGTCGTCGTCGTCGTGCGCTTCCTGAGGGGACAGCATTTGTTGTTGCCGATCACGGTCCATAGCTAAGGATCAATGCGGCAGGCAGGCTAATTGAATCTTCTGTTTTTGTTTCTCCTCTTCTCTTTCTCCTTCTTACGAGTTAATGAGCCTCTGTCTTCATGTCATTCTCTCATCATTAATGTCCGCTTTGCTTTGATGTTGAATAAAAAAAAAAGGACCCAGGGAGAGAGGATGGAGGTGGAAGTCTCTCTAAAAAACTTGTCTTTCTTTTTTATTTAAATTGTCTTATACCGGATTGCAAGCAGGGGCGTAACCAAGGGTGGGGAAGTCTCCCCCCCTCCAGGTCGGATCGAGTTGGCAAAATCAAGGACCAGTTGACAAAATAAAATTTATTTAACAGAAATTAATTTATTATTTAGAATCTTTTATTGATAAAAATTATCTTAAAGAATTCATTAAAGAACGAATAAAAAAAAGATAGAGCCTGGCCTACCATCCTCATTTTAATTAAGTTTAAAGCATCTGATTCATTTTCGTTCTTGGGCCAGAGCACAGTGGTAGAGTATCCCCCTCTTGTGCTAGGGGTTTAAATAATACCCCGCGGGCTAATTAGGATAGAATAATGACATGCGCCTTGAATTCTAATTCTAAAGAGAGAAAAAATTAAATTGTTTCATCTGTCAAAGTTCCTCGGCATAAATCTGTTCATATTTTTAATTTCACTTTTATTTGCCATCAACGATATTAAACAAATGTGTGCGTATGTTTAGTCAAATCCGAATTGAGGTATTGAATATCAATATCTTATTTAAATTAGAATAGAGCTCGAAAATTATTTAAATAAAATGAAATACATACAGGGTGTCGGAGTTATCAAAAGAAATTACAATTAGGTAAATTTTTTTTTTTTTTTTTTTAAAAAAAAAATTGGGGAGAGGGGGGGGAGGGAAGGAGAGAAAAAATAAAAAATAATTTTTTGTGGGGGGGGAAAGGAAATATGGGGAGAGGGAGGAGAAGGGAAATAAAAATTATTTAATAAAATAATCTTTATTTAATATTTAAAATATGCTAATACTAGAAGATAAAAAATAATATTAAATATTTATTTGTTTCAGAAGAAGGAGCTTTTAGTAAAAAAAACTCCATCTGAGTCTTCCTTATGATCAAAGAAACAGCGCATCTCTACTATTGCTCGAAGATGGCATTTGTGAGAATAAAACGTCACACACACACACACACCACATCTCGGGGCTCTTAAAAGGTATTTATTATTTGTATATTTCACTTTCATAAAGGGTTAACATTTTATTTTTATTTTTTTTGTTCATTCTCTTTCTCCTTGTTAACACATACACACACACACGAATCATATTTAGTAAGAAAAAAAGTAATAATAACTTTTATCTTTTACAGAGGTGGTCATTGCTAGAGGTGAACTTCTCCCTTCATCATCTTCCTTGTCGTTTGAGCATCGGCGTCTCAGCCCCCCCCTCGAGGCTCTTTCTTTGCACTGGGTAAGTCCTGGCAATCAACAATTTCATTTTCCCGGGAAAGGTCATTCTTTCTTTTTGAAAATCTCGGGTATAAAAACCCCCTCATTTTATATTTTATTCTCATTTAAATCTCCATCTCTCTCTTTTTTGATTCGGGTTCTTTCTCCTACCTATATCTATATGTATATTAGGGTGGTCCAAATTTATTGATGGTCAAAAATAAAAATCCGAAATCAAAAAACACTTCCCTCTCATTTTGTTCCTTTATTAAAGTTAAAATTACCTGCAAAATTTTAGACCGGTCGGACAACGTCTACCTGGCTCGCCAGAGGGTCAAAGTTCATCAATTTCCCCTTAATTTGACTATTAACACCTGTAACTCCTAAACGGTTGGTCCAGCCAAAAAAGTTCATCAGTACCAGATGGCTTAAATAGAAATGCCTGAACCCATAATAGATAATATTATATTACAACGGTTATCGTCAAAGTCTTAAATGGCCTAAGTTGCCGAAAAGACTGTGTGAATGTGTGTGTGAGTGTGAGTGTGAATGAGAAAAAAAGTGTGAATGTTTAAAAAAAAAAAAAAAAAAAAAAAAAAAAAAAAAAGTTCATCAGTAAGTATTGGATTCATGTCAAGAATTCGATGTCGAGATTTTGATGGATATACACGTTTTGAGGTCCTCTGAATACAAAAATCTGGTGTGACTGGCGCACAGCACACAACTTTCTCTTACCTTCGGTAATCGAAAGTTGTGTACTGTGCTTGTCACACCAGATTTTTTGTGTCGACATGTATTTAGTTCCCGGCAGTAGAGAATATTTTTTTTTTTTTTTAAATAAAAAAACATTCACACTTTTTTCTCATTCACACTCACACTCACACACACGTTCACACTGTCTTTTCGGCAGCTCAGGCCATATAAGACATTTACGATAACCGTTATTTATGAATTTATATATATTAGGGTCCAGGCATTTTTATTTAAGCCATCTGGTATCCAGATGGCTTAAATAAAATCATCGGACTGCCTGGCGTCCGAACCCGCGACGTTTGGTATATGAGGTTAGCACGCTAACCTCTACACCACGCCCCGTGGGCGTAGAGAATATTTGAATTCAGATGTAAAATTCACAAACATGGGAAAATATTTATATTTTGTTACCATGGCAACCATTTCTCCTATCTTTTCTATGTAGTACAGGAGTAAAGTGTGCTTCAAACAATTTTGAGGGCAAAACGAGAATATACATTTGAAAGAGCATCTAAAAAATAATTGATTTTTGAATTTTAATCAAAATCGTTGGAGCGAATTTTGAGAAAATCGAAAAAAACTGAAAAAGTACATCAGTAAAGTACTAGTACTCTTTGGCCGATTTTGATTTAAAGCTTATTTTTCCGGTCCCGGGGGGTGTTTAACTTAATTATAAAATTTCAGCCAGTAGCTCAATTCCTTCATGCGAAAAAGTGAACACAGACAGACACACAGACACACACACACACACAGACAGACAGACCATGTTGCGAAAACCACTTTTTTTGGATTCAGGGGATCTCAAAACGTGAAGATCCATCAAAATCTCGACATCGAATTTTTGACATGAATCCAATACTTTCTCTCTATATATATATATTACATAATATATATATTACATATATATTATGTATATATATTACATACATATACATAACATATATATTATATACATAGGTAAGAGAAAGTAAAAATATAAATGATTATTTAATATATCGGTTGAAACTAATAAATAAAAGAAGGATTAATCTCTATTGAATATTTAATGATTGAATAGGATAAAAAATAATAGCTAAATATTTCTTTGTTTCAGAAAAAAAACATCCATGTGCGTCATCATTATTCATCATTATACGCAATTGGAAGCAAGGAAAGCAAATCAAGTCTTTCAGTTGAATTGAAGTTGATCTCGAGGAAGGAGCCATCTCTGTGCAAAAAATCACCTTCTTCTATTAGTGAGAATAAAGGACACACACCCCTCATGTCACTCCAATTAAAAGGTATTTATCATTTGCTGATTTCATTTTCATTAAGGGTTAACCCTTTTATTTTTTTTAAATATATTTATAAAATTATCCTTTTTTTTTAATGATCAAACCAGAGGGTGCTAAGGGGGTGTATGTGCATTAGGGTGGTTCTTAGCTTTCTGCAAGTTTAAAATTTGCTACTCCCAACCCCTAATCCTGTTCCAATCAACAAATAAAAATTTCAACTCAATTGGACAACTTATAGGGATCCCACAAACGCCTTTAATTTGCTTAATAGGGAAACGATCGATACGGTTTAAAAAGCGCTAAAAAAGTTATTTTCGAATATAGCCAGTGGCGTACCGAGGGGGCGGGGGGGCGGCCGCCCCAGGCCCCGAGCCGGCATAGGCCCCCATATATTTATAAAAAAAAAAAAATTTAATGAAAATTTCTCTTTGAGAGGCCCCGGGGCCCTCAGGGCTCAAGTATTATAAAAACCGAAAAATTTCCCACCTGTATTTTATATAATGTTTGATTGAGGGAAAAATAATTCAATTTTCTTTTTAGGCCTAACTTGTAATTTTTTATAAAAGCTCATTTTTTTCTTCATTTATTCCACGATTCAAAGGACAAAATCCTCCCCCATATCCTCACCTTGGATCCAAATGTTGATGTTTTTGAACTTTTCATCTCTCTAGACCTTCAGAAGAATTATCAAGGTTAAAATATTCCTTTTCATCGCCCTAAAATTAACGAAAATGGGTGGAAATAAGTATGGGAATATCCCCCGAAACAAGTTCATGGTGGGGGAAAACGGAGGTCATATTTCGATTCAGGAGGTCATTTTACTTAAGAATCTGAAGGAATTATGTCTGGGCTTTTTTTCTTGCCGACTAGTGTAATCTATTCGTATTTTACTTGAACAAGTATTTTATTATTATTATTTTTACTTTCTCTTACCTCTATATATATATATGTTAATATATATAGAGAGAGGAAAGTATTGGATTCATGTCAAAAATTCGATGTCGAGATTTTGATGGATCTTCACGTTTTGAGGTCCCCTGAATCCAAAAAAGTGGTTTTTGCGACATGGTCTGTCTGTCTGTGTGTCTGTGTGTCTGTCTGTGAACAAAATATCTCAAGAAGGAAAAGAGCTAGGAGGTTGAAATTTTATATTTAAGTTAGGCACCCCCATGGGACCTGACACGAAGCTTTTGACCAAAATCGACCAAAGAGTACTAGTACTTTACTGATGTACTTTTTCAGTTTTTTTTTTTTTTTGATTTTCTGAAAATTCGCTCCAACGATTGTTTTTAAAATTCAAAAATCAATTATTTTTTAGATGCTCTTTAAAATGTATATTCTCATTTTGTGATTGAAATCTTCTGAAGACCACTTTACTCTTGTACTCCATAGAAAAGATAGGAGAAATGGTTGCCATGGTAACAAAATATAAATATTTTGCCATACTTATAAATTGTACATATTGAAAATCGAATATACCTTACTGTCGGAAACTAAATATATTTCGACACAAAAAATCTGCTGTGACAAGCACAGAACACAACTTGCGATTACCGAAGGTAAGAGAAAGTTGTGTGCTGTGCGCCAGTCACACCAGATTTTTTTATAAACAAATAAATAATATTTTTAGTATCTGCACCCCCAGGGTTGTGGGAAAGCATTTTGAGGGGTGCTACTCGATTTATAGAAATCTTTCTCTAAAATGTTATCTTTTTACTTTCTTTACAATCGTAAAAGGGATAAACTTTGAGGTTGAGGTGCGAGAGTTAAGATAGGATAGAATTTAACTAATAAGGAATCCTTTTTAAGGGTAGTTAAAAAGAATATTTGGAAAAAGGATTAAGGGATAAATAAAACAATCATTTAATAAAATAATCTCTATTGAATATTTAATGATTGAATAGGAGAAAAATAATAACTAAATATTTGTTTCTTTCAGAAAAAAACATCCATGTGCGTCATCATTATTCATCATTATACGCAAATGGAAGCAAGGAAAGCAAATCAAGTCTTTCAGTTGAATTGAAGTTGATCTCGAGGAAGGAGCCATCTCTGTGCAAAAATCACCTCTTCTATTAGTGAGAATAAAGGTGCGATCACACCGGGACCTGACTTGTGTTTACTGACTGGAGTTCTAACCGAATCCGAATTGAGGGGGGTCACACACTAAAACTTGACTGGAGTGACGTAATCTTACTTCTCTGATATTTGGTATATAAGTATATCGAAGGATAAACAATGCTTTTTACTTGAATGATACTATTTTCCTTCCCAGCAATTTATTTCTAAATAAACTTAATAAAACTAATTATCGTTATATCAAGAAATATTTTTACTAAATTTTAAGTAAAAATATTTCTTAATTGACTATTTAAAAAATAATATCTTATTAATTAAAAAAAATTTCGAATCTCTTTGTTTTGACTTAACATATATTTCCTGCAATTTTTAATAAAAAATAGAAGTTATCTCAATATTATTATTTATTTGTATTATTATTGCTTCAATAAAGTCCTATATTGCCAAAAATGTCTTTATTAAGGAACCGATCAAACAGCTGATTGAAAAAGTCGGCCATGTTGGCTTCCCAGCCAGCCGGAGTCAGGTCCCGATCCAACAAAATTGGTTAGCCACCAGAGTCCGTATCGTGACGTAGCTCCGCTCAACTCCGTTTCGGCAGCAGTGTGTGCACCTCCATAGAAATACATAGGTTGGGTCCGCCACCGGACTCAACTCAAGTCAAGTCAGGTTCCGGTGTGATCGCACCTTAAAAGGACACACACCCCTCATGTCACTCCAATTAAAAGGTATTTATTGTATAATTTGCTGATTTCATTTTAATTAAGGGTTAACAAATT
>JAKCPI010008641.1:0-10978 GCA_023213315.1 Euborellia annulipes | reverse complement strand
TTTTTATAAATGATGCCTTTATTAAGTTGCTAACTTCCATAAAACTACCTTACATATCTCAGATAGCTAATTATTTGTGAAAAAACTCGAAAGTTAAAGCTTTCTTGTTTACTATATAGGTGCTTTACTACCGGTTGGATAAATTTGCTACTGATGCAACTGACCCAAAATCTCTTTGAGGTGTGTAATTAAGAAGAACGGTAACTTGTTTATCTATTTTTGTAACTTAACAATTGTAGCCACACCATTTAATACAAAATTGTTGCGAAAAATGAATTTAATACTTGGTCGTAAAAATGCAATGCTTTATTGACTCGATTAGTGGTGGTGACATTTTTAAACACCTCTAGCGGTATCAACGATAGTCAAGAGTCACCTACCCAAAATTAACATAGAAAATGTTTTTTAATGTCAAAACAATAAATCTGAATGAGGAAGTAATTCGCTTTTTAATAACAATTTAAAATTCAATAAGAAAAAAAAAATGAAAAAAGGAGAAAGGGAGGGGGGAATAAATAAAGTGAATGGTGTGAAGAGCCTATAAAATGGCTTATCGTAAAGAAGGGGGGGGGTTTGATGATGATGACGATGATGATGATGATGCTATAAAATGTACGGATGGCGTACGCGGACACGAGCACTCACTTGTTGACCCCTGTAAATTTAAAGGTTTCCGATAAAAAAAAGAAACCGCACACGCCCCCCCAAGTGAAAGGGTCAGCGAACGCAAATAACGCTTTGGCATACAGCCCAAAAAAAATTGATTCTTTCTCTCTTTTTTTTTTTTTATTATTATTATTATCACTATACAAGTGTCACCCTTAAAAGTGGCAAAATTTAAGTAGAGATACGCTCAATACGTGCCGAGCAGCTGGTAACGCTCTCTCGTGCCACGCAAGTGAACTGATTAACGTCAAACAACCCCCTGGGGCGTGGCGCTACTATCAAGCCTGGAGGGGGTGGTTTTTTTTTTACCTGTTGATCATTTATCATTTCTTTCTCTCCCTCTAACAACAAGTGGGTGTTTGATGCTCATTTCAATTTTCTTAGAAAGATAAATTAAATTTTTTCGACCTAGTAATCTTTTCTATATCAACGCCAAATGCCACCCAACTTGACAATATTTGATTACTAATTTCCTCCCTAACATTAATATCAGATCTCGAATAGGTGAGCAGCTACTTAAGCCCAATCAGCCGGATTAGAGGTACAGACACCGAAATCATTTTAATTAAGCAAAGAATACTGAATATCGAGAAAGGTGGTCTCTTGGAACAAACAACTCCCAGGTAGAACAGTGGTTCCCAACCGGTGTGCCGCGAGAATGGCCAAGGGGTGCCGCGAGATATTTATATAAACAAAAAAAAAAGGCGGAAAAAGTTTTGCAAAAAAAAAAAAAAAAAAAAAAAAGGAAAATGGTTTAAATCAAGCGGCAAAAATTTTCCAGAGTGTGAAAAAAATTTAGCTTGGCTAAAAAAAAGGTCAAATGATTTAGACGGGAGGAAAAAAAAATTTCGTTTCCCTAAAAAAAAAAAAAAAAAAAAGATTAAATGATTTTCAAGGGAGGGAAAAAACTTTCCGCAGGGCGCAAAAAATTTCGTTTTGCTAGGGGAAAAAAAAAAAGGAAGGGTGCCCCTAGTGTGCAATGTTATTCCCAACGCAGCTTTGGGGTGCCGTGGGCTTCAAAAGGTTGGGAAACACTGATCTAGAAGTTACTAATTCAATAATAATAATAATAATTTAATGTGTATTATGAGAAAATAAATACTGATTAGGGGAGAGAGGGGTAATTGGAGGGGGGTTGGATAGACATCAAGGGCAGATTGGGCAAGAATGAGATGTGGAAGTGCACTGGGAGATATAACTTATGGGAACGGAAGAACATGAATGGGATGTGGAAGGGTGAGGAAGACATTGGAACAAGCGGGGACCCAAGGGCGGATACAAGGGGGGGATAAAAGGGTAATTACCCCCTCCCCGAGAAAATTTTTTTAAATATTAATACTTAAAAATATGATTTGTAGTAAGGAAGAAAGAAAAGAACGATTGCAGCTAAGATTATTTCGTTTATTTATCGCTTCGAGCCGACGTTTCGGTCAGATATACGACCATCATCAGGGCTGAAGCGGGTCAACAAAATTCCTCAAAATGTCCACTATCCACCTCACTCTAAAATTTGAATTGTATTTATATTCTGGCAAACAAGTACAAATGCGCCTTTAAATTACCGAAATAAAGAAAAGATTGTGTGCTGTGCAACCAGTCACACCAGATTACCCCCCCCTCCCGAGAAACACCTCTGGATCTGCCCTTGCGTGGACCTGTACACAGATGGAAACATAGCCGGACGACGAGACAATAAAATGGAAGAGAGAAGCAGGAGGGATGAAGGAACTTTGGCAGGGAAGGGAAGATTAAGGCCCCCCTCCCCCTTAAGAGAGAGATGCTGTTACGCATGTTTTTTCCTATAAGAAGGCGTTGTTGGGTGTCTTAAAAACTAAGCAAAAAAAAAAAAAAAAAACACCTATTACGAAAATTCGCAGAGAGGACAGAATGGTAGCTAATAATTTAATTCATTTGGTTGATTTTCATTAATCTTTTAATGAATACTTTATAAATGTTATTATATAGGCCTATTATGAATCATTTATAAAAGCATAAAAAAGCCCTCGGGGCGTGGTGTAGAGGTTAGCGTGCTAACCTCATATACCAAACGTCGCGGGTTCGGACCCCGAGCAGTCCGATGATTTTATTTAAGCCAATTGGATACCAGATGGCTTAAATAAAAATGCCTGGACCCCAATATAGATAAATTCATAAATAACGGTTATCGTAAATGTCTTATATGGCCTGAGTTGCCGAAAAGATAGTGTGAATGTGTGTGTGAGTGTGAGTGTGAATGAGAAAAAAGTGTGAATGTTTAAAAAAAAAAGCATAAAAATATATAAATATAGGCTAATAGGGTACCGGCTGTTAGACTAGCCTGCTATCTTTTGCAAAAATGCTGAACTATTTGACACATAATTTATAATTTTAAAATCTACCAATTTTAAAATTTTCTTAATTAATATGTGATTAATAATAACAATAAATTCATTTTTAAATTTAAAAATATAGGCTAAATATATAATAAATTTAAAATTATTGGGCCAGATTGTTTGCTGTATTTGCTTGATAACAAAAAAATTAATTTCTTTAATTTTTTAATAAGTCATTAAAAAAATTATAACTTTCAGGCCCAATAATCCCTTATGAATTTAATTCATTTAAAAAAAAAACCGCATTGAAAAATTCCTTATAATAAGTACGTTTAGACCCTCTTAATAAAAAATTATTGAAATGGTCAAGAAGGATAACGTCGAAGAATAGAGTAGAGAGGGTGAAAAGGAGGACGAAAAATGAGAAGGATGAAGAGAAGAAGAAATAGAAGAAAATGCTTTTAATATCGATAATTCTAATTTTAAAAAAAATATTGTATGTAATATACATGTAATGTATATATATATATATATATATATATATATATATATATATATATATATATATATATATATAAGGGGCATTCCACGCCAACTCGACCACTTCTGAACCCGACCATTTTTGATTTTGCTGAAACTTTGTCATCTTTTTATACCCTATTGAAAACGTGTTTGAGAATTTTTTCAGATTTTACGACCCAGCCAAAAAAAAGTTATAGCATTTTCAAAAAACATCGATTTTTTTTTTTAAATAACCGTAAAACTGTCAAAAATTAACTTATCGGGACGATTTTTTTTTTGAAATTTTTGTCTTTAAATGTAGTTTTCAGAAAAAAATATGACAAAATTTTACAGATTTATCTTGAACGTTTTTTTTTTGACATTTTCGTAAAAAAACAATAATTTCGGGATGAATGACACTTTTTTTTTAATTTTTTTTTTTTATAAAAAACTTTGATGTTTTCTACAAATGCTCTGAAAATTTCAGAGTGGGATTATTTCGCGTTCTATTTTTTTTTATTTTTGAAAAAAAAAAAATTTTTCTCCGCTTATCATGATGGTGCTCTTAAATTCTTCCAGGATTGACTGAGATTCTAGAAAATTGAAGAAAAATAATAATAATAATAGTTAGGGGTGATGAAAATTGAGAAAATTCCATTTATCCTGAAAAAATTAGAAATTAGTTGTGTATTCAACTACTGAAGTATATGAAGCGTCAAGTAAAAGCTTAGAAACATGGGCGTAACTAGGTGGGTGCCGGGGGCTGGCCCTCCCGAAGCTCCTTGCCCCAAGAAAAATAGAGAAAATATGGGGCTTCCCAGGCCCACCGGAGGATGACTGGTCCCATGGCCCCCCTTTAATTTTCTTGGGGCAAGGAGCTCTGGGGGGCCAGGCCCCCGGCACCCCCTAGTTACGCCCAGGCTCTAAGCTACCTGACGCTTCAAATACTTCAGTAGTTGAATACACAACTAATTTCTATCTTTTCAGGATAAATGGAATTTTCTCGATTTTCATCACCTCTAACTATTTTTATTATTATTTTTCTTCAATTTTCTTGAATCTCGGGCAGTCCTGGAAGAATTTAAGAGCACCATCATGATAAATAAGCGGAGAAAAAAATTTTTTTTTTCAAAAATAAAAAAAATAGAACGCGAAATATTCCACTCTGAAATTTTCAGGCATTTGTAGAAAAAATATATATATATTTGTAAAAACTCTAAAGCCTCAAATAGAGATAAAGAGCAAGAAGGAATCTAATAAATTGTTATTACTATTATTAGTATAATCACTGATTCAATATATTCAATATAAAAAAATTGTATATGTATATGGTCAAGAAGATAGCCACAGAAGAAGAATGGCTTAAAGTGAAATAAAATCATCTAAAAAAAAAGTAAAAAAAAAAAAAAAAATAGAATAACAAATAATAAAGATTAGGAAAACTTGGTGTAGATATTGAAATAATAAATCTTGTTATGGAGGTATATTCAGGCCAATATTTAATTCCAGTGACGTTTCGTGAGTCTGAACGCCTGCCTTCTTCAGGACTAATGTGGTCTTAGAAAATTAACCTTCTCCTTGGTTTTATTATTAGAGTATGAAATAAATAAATCATCTGCTTATCTGTATAGAAAGACAATTATAATAACTTGATAAATCTATTATAAATTCCTTTAGTCAGATACGCGACGAATTCGGACTATTTATTTCATACTCTAATAATAAAACCAAGGAGAAGGTTAATTTTCTAAGACCTGAAGAAAGCGTTCAGACTCTCGAAACGTCGACTGTATAGTGGAATTAAATTTTGGCCATAATATACATCCATAACAAGCATTATTATTACATTGGAATAACAAAATTCACTCATCATTTTTACACTGAAAATTATGCAATTGTTTTATTCAAAATATATTGAACTCTAAGAAGGTTAAGTTTTTTCATTAGAATTAAAAAAGGGTATTATTTTTTCAAGTATTTTTCAGGTCAACTATTTGCAAATTTCTATTTTACATACCGGTACCTAGATTCTATATATTCTCTTTGATATTTAAATCATTTATTTTATGGACAATAATAAAATAATTTTCATTGATTTAATAATTATTTTTACAGATATTTTATTTAATTTATTTTAAATAAGGTTATATGATTTAAAGATCAAAGATTATAAATAAATAATAAAAAATAAACTCACATGAGATGTAATTGCAGTTAAAAGGATTGAAGACAGCGATAGAGCGAGACAGAACGAGCACCTTCAAAGAAAATAAAAAAAATATATTTAGAATTAAATAATTAAGATCAAAGAATGATTATAAAGGGAAATATTTACCTGATTCTCAATAACTAAATTAACTAACTTTCACTGTTTATTTTTATATATTCATGTCACACGTATTATTAATTACACTTTCATTTAAATATAAACTCACGGATTAATATAAATTCGATAATAAACACGCACAAAACAAATAAAACGAGGAGCTCTGATTGACAGTTGAAGACAAGACTGAGCTGAGTGCAAAGAGTACAAGAAAAGAAGAGACGTCATTCAAACTAATAAAATGGACACAGCTGTCAAATATAATAAATAAATTTATTTTTTATTAAAAAATTTATTTGAATTAAATAATTTTAAAATTTAATTGGTGGATGAAAAAAAAAAAAAAAAATTATATATTTAAATAAAACTCAGGCGTAGAGGTTAGCGTGCTAACCTCATATACCAAACGTCGCGGGTTCGGACCCCAGGCAGTCCGATGATTTTATTTAAGCCAATTGGATACCAAATGGCTTAAATAAGAATGCCTGGACCCCCTAATAGATAAATTATTTAATAACGGATATCGTAAAAAGTCTTATATGGCCTGAGTTGCCGAAAAGACTGTATGAATGTGTGTGTGAGTGTGAGTGTGAATGAGAAAAAGTGTGAATGTTTTTTAAAAAAAAAAAAAATAAAACTCAAAGAGTAATTAAATAATAATAAAAAAAAATTTATAATTGGGCTAAATTAAAAAATTTAATCTAAAAATAATTTTAAATTAAAAAATAACATTAACTAGCTGTGCTGTCCGCCGTCGGAGGACTTTTATTTTCAAAAATTTTTTTTTTGTAAGTAGGAGAAAGTCAGTGTCATGGACAAACATATTTTCTTATCTAAGTAACAAATCTTTTTTTTTTATGATTAAGTAAATATCTATTTAATTGCTTCAGAAACAACACATAAAAATTAACTGCACTTTAGAGGGAAGGAAAGAACGTGACTGGATGACTTCCAGATTAATTAATGCCGCTTGCTTTTTTAATTGAATATGCAAGAATATATTAACGTAAAAGAGACAATTATTAAAAAAAAAATGTGTATTTTTATTTTACTAGCAAGTGAGAAGAGCAACAGCCATCATAGTTGCTGTTAAACAATGCGAAAACACGGCTGAATTTCGGTTTGGCGTGTGGAATGTCTCCCGGTAGCCAAATGGTATTAATTATATAAAAATACTAAACGTAATGCCCGCTTCGGCCGGGCAAGTTTTAATGAAGAATTTAGGATACTTCTTGTTGAATTGCAAGAAGGTCCTATATGTCAAGGAAGAACGTTGTGAGTACTAACTGGGAACAGCAGGGAATATATATACACACTGTTCCCATTTCATTATTATATATATAGAATATAGAAGGCAGATAGGTAGATTCAATCCCTAATAGCCTCAGAAAGGTCCTCGAAAAGGGAAAATTATTTATATCTATTTTTGAATTAAAAAAAAAAAATAATTCATTTCATTTCATTTTTTATATTTACCCTTTTTTTAATGACACCTGTATGATTTTGTTTTATTTTTTATCAAAATTAACGAAAATTTTCTATTTCTTCTGTGATTATTTCAAAACTATTCAGTTTTCGAAAAAATGTCAAAGAATAAAAACTTTTTATAATAGAGTATTTTATCATAATATAACAAAAAATTGAAAATTTCAAAAATTTTGAAAAAACTTTTAAGTAAAGTACTACTTCCAAGTGACGTATTTACTCCAAAAGTTATAGAAATCTACAATTTTAGTGTAACGAGCATATACCAAATTTCATCGATCTAGCTGCTTTGGTTTTAACAATCGTGTTTACACACACACACACACACACACAGACATAATCCAAAAATGGTTTTGACTCAGGGAGGTCTAAAACGTGAAAACATCAAAATCTCAAGTCGAATTTTTTACGATTATAACTCTCTATAAAAAAAATTAAGATCTCAAAAAGAGGTCTTAAAATGGGAGTCAATATTAAATCATTCTCATGTGATTATTTCAGTGTTTTTATAAAAAAAGATTCTATTTTCCGTTTCGCTTACAAAAGTTAAAATTAATTATTTTCTTTAAAAACAATGAAATAATCACATGTGAAAATGCATGGAGGTGCTTTTTTTTTAAGACACTCACACTTTTTTTTTTCTGTATAGAGAAAGTTATGTAATCGTAAAAAATTCGACTTTGAGATTTTGATAAACAAATAATTTGTGAAACAAATGAATTTGTTTATATTTACCCTTTTTTTAATGACACCTGTATGATTTTGTTTTCATTTTTTTATCAAAATTAACGAAAATTTTCTATTTCTTCTTTGATTATTTCAAAAACTATTCAGTTTTCGAAAAAATGTCAAACAATAAAACTTTTTAAAATAGAGTATTTTATCATAATATAACAAAAAAATTGAAAATTTCAAAATTTTTGAAAAACTTTTTAAGTAAAGTACTACTTCCAAGTGACGTATTTACTCCAAAAGTTGATAGAAATCTACAATTTTAGTGTAAGGAGCATATATCAAATTTCATCGATCTAGCTGCTTTGGTTTTTATGCAATCGTGTTTACACACACACCCAGACGTAATTCCAAAAGAATATACGAGAAAGTCTCGGGAAGTCAATCCCCATATTTTCCATTCACACTCGCACTCACACACACATTCACACAGTCTTTCCTGCAACTTAGACCATTTAAGACTGACGATAACCCTTAATAAAGGAAATATCTATTATCTAAATGTGGTTTTCGCGACATGGTCTGTCTGTGTGTCTATGTTCAATTTAAAGCATGAAGGGATCGAGCTAGGAGGTTGAAATTTTATATTTAAGTTTGATACCCTCCTGGACCGTGAAAATAAGCTTTTAATCAAAATCGGCCAAAAAGTACTAGTACTTTACTGATGTACTTTTTCAGTTTTTTTCGATTTTCTCAAAATTCATAAGTCAATTATTTTTTAGATGTTCTTTAAAATGTATATTCTCATTTTGCCATTGAAATCTTCTGAAAACCTCTTGACTCTTGTACTTTTTGGAAAGATAGGAGAAATGGTTGCTATGGTAACAAAGTATAAATATTTTTCAATACTTATATTTTTTTTTTTTTTTTTTTTTTTTTTAAACACTTACACTTTTTTCTCATTCACTCTCACATTCACACAGTCTTTTCGGCAACTTAGGCCATTTAAGACTTTGACGATAACCGTTATTTAATAATATATATTTATTTGGGGTTCAGGCATTCTTATTTAAGCTATTTGGTATCCAATTGGCTTAAATAAAATCATTGGGCTCCCTGGGGTCCGAACCCGCGACGTTTGGTATACGAGGTTAGCACGCTAACCTCTACACCAAGCCCCGAGAGCTTATAAATTTTACATCTTGAAATTCGAATGTACCGTACTGTCGGAAACTATCAATAAATATATCTCGAAACAAAAAAATCTGGTGTGACAAGCACAGGTCTGGTCAAAATGGACATTTCAAATTACAATAATTCCCACAGAGCTGAAAATTGGTATAAATAAAATACCAAGAGTCCCCCATCGATCTAATGTGTGCTCAAAGAGTTAACCAAGGTCAAAGGTCAAAATTGTATATATGGTATATTGGATTTTTCTCGAGAATGGTAAGTTTAATCAAAAAAATAGGTCAGACAAAAAATTGTCCATCATAAGATTATCTACAAAAATTGTCTTCATACCTTTTTGCGTGAGAATCAACATTTCTGAGATATTGCGATTCTAAAAGTTGAAGGAATTACACTCTATCTAGCTTAATATGCACATTATGCTGGCCACATGAAATCGATTTTTGAATTTTCTATTATAATAGCATAACGAAATATCAAATGAAATTTTCAATAGTTCCACTAGAAAGAAAATAGCATTAAATTTCCATCCTGATGGAACTATTGAAAATTTCATTTGATCTTTCGTAATGCTATTATAATATACCAGTATATAGAATGTAATTCCTTCAAATTTTAGAATCGCAATATCTCAGAAATGGTGATTCTCACACAAAAAAGTATGAAGACAATTTTTGTAAATTATTTTATTATCTACAATTTTTGTTCGAACTATTTTTTTGATTAAACTTACTGTTCTCGAGAAAAATCCAAAATACCGAAAATTTTGACGTTTGACTTTGGATAACTCTTTGAGTACACATTGGATCGATGGGGGTATCGACTCTTGGTATTTTATTTGTAATAGTGTACCCAAGGTCTCCACCAATGTCCAGCTCTGTACGAATTATTGGATTTGATCACTATTTTTATGTTTAACAAGTTGACCGGAGCCCCTGAGTTTGGCGTAGTAGGTAGCGTGCCTACCTCCTATACCAAACGTCGCGGGTTCGGACCCCAGACAGTCCGATGATTTTATTTAAGCCATTTGGATACCAGATGGCTTAAATAGAAATGCCTGAACCCCCAATATATATACTAATTACAACGATTATCGTCTAAAGTCTTAAATGGCCTAAGTTGCCGAAAAGACCGTATGAATGTGTGTGTGTAGGGTGAGTGTGAATGAGAAAAAAGTGTAAATGTTTAAAAAAAAAAAAAAAAGTTGACCGGACTATGGATTGAAAATCCATATCATTTTCATTTATCATAAAAAAAGGGACATTCTTTTATACATAATAAAGAACGGACGTAAACCCACTTAAAGAAGATAAAAAAAAAAAAAAAATAGGTGGAAGAGGAGGAGGAGGAGCAAATCGATTGTGTGTGTGTGGGGCAACTGACAATTATTATTGGCTTTTTATTTTTTATTGAGTGAGTGAGTAGGAACTAATACCGCTAATTTTATATACTCACAAAGAGAGAGAGAGAGCTTTGTAATAAATAAAGAGAAAAGAATACAGTCTCTCTCTCTCTCTTTTGTGTGTTATTTATTAGCTAATCTTTTGGGTTCCACCTCCTTCTGGAAATTAGAATGTCCATCTCTTTCTTTCTGAATTATTTACATGATAATTAAAAAGATTTATGAACGTTGAATTGACCTTTTTCATAAAAATGCATTTGTCGCACAAACAGGTCTATTCTCTAAGCAAAAACGTTATTCATTTTAACACTTCCTTGACTCAAATTCCTATTCTGTAAGCAAAAACTTTAATGCCAAAGCGTTAACATTTTGTCGGTAGTTTTAAAAATTAATGTCATGTCTAGGGAGTGCCTTTAATATTTT